>GL380158.1:0-27616 GCA_000143925.2 Caenorhabditis brenneri | reverse complement strand
AATCACGTGTTTCTAGGTTTTAATGTACAACCACCTCCACCCTTTTTTTCGGTTTCTCTCCCTTGTATATCGTCATGTATTCTAGTCAACCACCTTGCGCAAAAATTTCCTCATCATCTTTTGTTTCTTATCAAATTCTGATTAATCGATTCATTCATTTTTCTAAAATAAAACAACAAGATTTTCGTTGATCTTTTCTTCTTCTCCTTCCTCATTATAAAGAAGCTGAAGAGAAATGAAATAAAACATTTTTTTCCAAAGCTGCAGGTGCCCCCGTCGCGGTTGAAGGATTAAAAACTGGGATTAGGCTATCACATTGCATATAAGCTTTTTTTTCGGAAATCGATAGAGATTAGTTTTTTCGTATCTCTAGAACTACAAAGAGTTCACTCACCATCCGCTTAAAAGATGAGCTCGAAATGGAAACATAAAAACAGAGCTCTTCTTCAATTTATCCTGAATTCTCGATTTGTTTTCCAACTGCACAAAATGATGTAATACCGGCGTTGCTAGGTTCAATTATTATGAAAAGGTTAACGAACTCGATATCCTAACAGGATTTTATTGGAGTTTCTCATTATTTTTCCTCGTTGAGTTCCAGTCAAACTCTAAACTTTTCTGAATTCTCGGAATTCCAAAATGAATCAGTTTTATAAAAATTCTACGAGATTCCAAGAAGATATATGTTTGCTCTAGAACCACCACCTCCTTCCGATAAATATCAAATTGACTCACATACAGATCTACCGTGTAACGTGAACTGTCATCCTCTCTCCTCTCCTCCCTCCTACGCTCCGCTCCACTCATTTTCCTCAAGCTCATTGGCGCTTTTCTCCCCCCAGTTACCCCCGGGGTGTAGGCTCTTTTTTTGAACATTCACCTCGTTACTCCCACTTGATCTTCCTCCTCTTTTCCTCCCAATATACACTACTGAATGACATAGCAAGGTAGAATGGGGGCAGACAAACTCTCGCGCTCCCCCATCTCTCCCTCCTTCGTTTTCGTTGTCCCCTGCACGCATTTTGCGCTTTTGTCTCGTTTTCCTCTTTTTGTTAGTTTGTTCGTTTGATATATATATATATATATATATATATATATATATATATATATATATATATATATATACAACAATACCAATATGACGATATGACAGCCTTTTTGGAATTCCCCCGACAAACAGCCAAAAATCGATTCCGAACTTTTTAGACCTCCCACCACCACCAACACCTTTTTTTGCTCACTCCCTCATTTTTCTCTTCTTGCTGCCTAGAGATTCTTCATCATCACGTGTCATACTTTGAGCTTCTATGTCGTGTGTATATGCCTCCGCGAGTCCTATTTCAGCTGGCATCATGCAAATCTTTTTTATATCTCAGAGCTCCTCATATAATCCGGCATCGGAAATGACACGTATCTTCCAGAAGTTTTATTCTAAATTTGGTCACATTTCCAGCTGAGCACACAGAAAAGTGCGTCGCTTTTCAAAGTCTAATCATGTCGAAACTTGTAGTTTTCGAATTGTTTTCAGTTTTTAGTTTTCAGGTCTATTGAAAATGTTTTCAATGCTAGTCTCGTATTACAAAAGTGCAGGTATAAATAATCCAACCTTGCGATAATAAATTCATCAAGGCCTCTCCGTCCTCATCTCGTGAGCACGGTAGACACTTGACCTGCTGCCTACTCGGTACCAGTACTGTTGATAGCATCTTACTAGGGACTGGTCAGAGATGTCTGTGAGTATTCTATATGAGTTTTGCATCATTCGAAAGCTATTCCAAAACTAATCTCGCAGCTTGATTCATTTTTTGCAGCGGACGTTTTGCAACATAGATGTTAGAAAAATTAACTTGTTCAGTGCTAAAATTAGCACGGAGTTTTTCAAGTTTTCATTTAAATAAAATACATTTAAAAGTTGCAGTTTTCATTGCTAGTCATATTTCACAAAATGAGCAAGTTGTGAATATTTCGAATTTGTAGTCCTAAGCCCATCAAAACCTATCTATACTCATCTCGCGAACTGCAATATTGACCTTCTGTCTCCTCCTACCTTCTGCCAACAGTACACTAGACAACGTCTACATTCGGCTCTTGCATATCCATATTCCTCACTCTGCGTTTCTCCGTTCTTCGTCTCTATCCCTTTTGCAAAACGAGCGCTTTTTCTTCTTTTCTACAGCCTTTTTTGTGTTTCAAAAAAAGCAAAACCACCAATACACACACACAAATGCATCCCTCCAACCAACAACAGCCCGTTATTATTTTTGCCCCGTTTATTGCATCGTTTTGTTTTACCCGGCATCTCTCTTTGTACAGTTTAGCAAAAATATTATTGTTTATATCGAAATTGACTTCTCTGATTTTTTCTCGTAACCGTTTCTCCTCAAAAACTATGTTACTGAATTTCTTCTCCTGTCCAGGACCACCATCAACATCAAAAAACCATCAAAATGACGACGTGTCCGAGGAACAGTACGGACGACGAAGCCGACTTCTACTCACCGGACCTCGACAGACAGGACGACAATACGGAAGACGATTTCGATGTCGTGATGAGCGATGACTCCGGTGATAGCTCGTTCTCAGAGCCACCGCCAGTTCTGGAAGTCGAGAGCTACAATGACGAGACGATGTTGACGATGAGTAGTGGAGATGAAGAGAGTAGTAGTAATGCCGGAGCATCGTCCTGGAGCGTCATCAATAGCGATGTCGAGAGTCTTGTAGAAATTAGATCAGGTAAAAACTTATTACAACTGGGGTCGGAAAAGTATTCTGAATATTGGGACCCAGGGTTTGAAAAAAATCTGAGAATGAAGACGTATAGTTTTCGGAAAACAATTACCGTTTTCATATAGTAATAGAACTGAAAGATTTAGAAAAACTGTAAATTTCCAGCAACAAGTTTTGAAAATCTAGATTAAGTTCAATGATTTCCTTGTGTTCTTCTGCTCTTCATAACCGAAAAACCCTTAACACTAGGAAACCGTCAATAAACTCCTACACAAGGATGAAACCCAGAACTGTTGAGCACGAAAATTATCTCCTGTATCAGCTGACCATTCATGTTGCTATTCGCTCTGATCATTGTTCAAAACACTGCGGTTTTGAAATGTGAAAAGTCTAGACACTGGTGGCTATCACTATTTTCAGCCTGGTACGCCGGTTCCCATTTAGTATAGTTTACCAGTTCTGGAACTGATAACAGAGAGAGTTGACAAATATGTTGACAAACAGTCATCCGTGCTAGTTGCCGCCTAGGAAGCAGCTTGTGGACAGTCCCTTTTTCGCTCCCTCCCCCACTTATTTTCCATACACACCTTGTCTTTTGGAAATCGAGAGAGGAAAAGACTGTAAAGCCCGGTCCCCTTGTCTTCTTGTTCTCTCTATTCCTCCAGATTCTCTTATATTGGAATCAGAGGCATTCGGCAGCTAGTCCTTCTTCTTCAACTCCCCTCCCTCCGATTGCCTATTCATCTCGATCTTACCGCATCCATCGCCACCCCATCGGTCGCGCAAGAGAAGCACTGCCGCGCCGAGAAAGCGAAACGAGACGCGAAAGTGCTTGCGCGCGCGCCTCCGAGGCTTTCTTCTATTCTTCCCTTATTCCTAGCCCTTGTTGCTGGCTGGCTGCCGCTTACGCCCGCCGAGGACGGTTTGCGGACGATCAAGCTGAAGAAAAACGTTGGCAACTTCCAATATTGATTGGCTAGCTATTCCTATTCGATTCCAGAAGCTCCTAAGCTCCTCCTTGGATCCTTACCTATATTTTGTCCTACTACTGGTGACTGTCTCCGACATCTGGGTCACTAGGAGACTTTCACCTTCTTCATCCCGTAGTTGAGTGTGTTTCCCATTCAATTCTTCTACTATTATTCCTTACTGGTCAATTCCCTATTCAATTCGATTTCGTTTTCCCTCAAAAAAAAAGAAATGAGTCGTCTGAAGGCTGATACCGAAGGATGGGCTGGGAAGCTGAGAAGCGTGAGACCTCAAAGAAACGAATGTATCTCTTTGTTCAAGTCTTCAAATCTCCAAGATGTTCCTTCTAAATCAAGAAAACATTCGAATGTTTTGAAGAGATGCCAGCAAGATAACTTGCCAATCATCCACCATAAGCGACGGAAAAGCTTCGATTCGATATCATCTGCCACTTCCACACCGCCACCTACCCCTTCCTCCTCATCCTCAATACCTTCCTCATCCCGGGAAATACCGATTATTCCACAACATCTCGTGGATCAGCTCACCACTGAAATCACTGAACAAATCAGTCATCTTGCTGCATCAATTTCAACGAACGCCGGAGAATATGCGTTCAATTTTAGTTATCTCGTACTACAATTTATGTCACCTGGTAATTTTTTCTTTCTTCCTCTAAATCCAAAAGTATACATTGTCATCTGAATCTCGTTTCCGATTCACTGATGTAATAGATGTCCCATTGTTCTATTCATATCTATATCATTCTTGAATGACTGTGTCCCGTGTGACCACTGTTTTACGAGACTTTTCCCTTTTTCCCTACCACTGGTTTAGTGGTTACGCAATTTGATAACAGTGATAATAGTAATAGAACTATCCGAAAGAGGGGTTTTCTTTTCCAATTTTTTGCAATATCGATGGCATCACACACTTCTCCAGAAGTGTTTGTGCTTTACAAACATATCCCCCTCCAGAAAAAAAAGAGAATTTTTTGTTGCCTGTCCGCGCGTCCTCGTCACCAATATACGGCGTCAGCATGCGGAAAACAAACATTGTGTTTATTTTTCCGGACATTGCACTGAGTCGGTATGTGTGTGTGTGCTTGTGCCATACCATGATGACGGAACAAGAGCCTTTTTACACACATGATCCCTGTGAATGTAATTTGTGGAAATTTTATGGTTTTTCAACATGAAAACAGTTCAAAAACAGAGAAAATTTGGCGAACAGCAGGTCTGAAAACAAAATAAATAACAATACAAAACAAGATTTTTTAGAAAAATGAATTATAATACCAATCGGTCTCACCAGATCTTGCATTAATTTTCTTCAAAATCCAAATTTCGGACTTACAAACAAATCGAATTCTTGCAGTCCAGATTGACCTGGCGGTGATTCTCGTGTTTAGAAGCGTAGAACTGAGATCTACATTTTGATATATTTATGAGCCCACAATTTCGGTTTTGAAAACAATTTAGCGCCGGGCCAGATTGGATATGTATGAATGATAGGAACAATAACTGAAAAGTAAAAAAAAACCCACAAAAACCTCTATATCTTTCAGTGTCACCATCCTCCGACGCATGCTCAACCAGCTCCTCATCATATCAACAACGTACCGTCAACAGTCCTGCCAATTCGACAGCTTCTTCTCTTGCCGGTGGATCATCACATCATGGATCCTCTGGATCCACACGGCCTGTGGCACTGACACGTGAACGGAAGAGTTATGCGGCGGCGGCGGGACGACAGGCTCCAATGCGCAGTTTATCACCTGCTCATCCGAATGCAGTGGTAAGACTTTGATTGAAAATTGAAAGTTGCAAGAAAAAGAAGTGACGTCCTAGAGAAATTGTTTTGAGTATAAAATGTTATGAACTGAAAAACTAAAAAAAAAGAGAGAGAGAGTACACTATATTTTCACCCCCTGATCGTCTTTATTATATCGATAAGGACTGTGATGATGGACAAGTGTGTGCGTATGTGTATGTGTGGTTGGCTGGGCAGATATTGATAAGGGGAACTTGTTTTTGAGACCCGAGACCTACGAAGCAGCATATTGCCAGTATGTCTGTCTGATATGGTGGTTCTATTATTTTTTATTATATTCTCGACGGTCGACATCCGACTTTGGTCATCTATATTGATTAATTGCCTCTTTTGGCATTTCCTAGTAGCTTCCCCATCTTCATTTCTGGTGTTCGACGCTTGAAAGTCTCATGATTTTCCGTGAAAAAACCACTTAAAGCTCCGATTTTGACTCAAAAAAGCTACAGTAATTTTTCGCTAGGAGACCCATAATGAGACTTCAACATGTTCCTTTAAACAAAGATGTTTTACTCGAATCAAAAAATCGTGTTTCTTCATGAAAATTAGCTCTAAAATCTTGAAATGTTCCAGATGAGCGGAATGGATGATCTGTTACGACCGGAGAGGTTCGACCGTATTATGCACATGCCACCACCAGCCCAATATATTCAAGAGCAACACTCATGGAATCCCGAAGATCGATCACTGAACATTTTTGTGAAAGACGAAGACAAATTCACGTTTCACCGTCATCCCGTTGCACAGAGCACTGATTGTATTCGTGGAAAACTTGGATATAGTCGAGGATTCCACGTGTGGCAAATTGAATGGCCTGAACGGCAAAGGGGTACACACGCAGTGGTGGGAGTGGCGACAAAGACGGCACCTCTTCATGCGACTGGTTATACTGCATTGATTGGAACAACAAATGAGAGTTATGGATGGGATATCAGTGAGTTTTATCCAATTTTTCCATAGAAATCACTTTGGAAAACCATTTTTCAAAAGTTTGTGATGAAAAATTGAATGATGAAGCTTCATTCTGACATTCTGAAGCCTAAAAACAAATTTTGAATATTTCCAGCTCGACGAGAATGTCATCACGACTCGAAAAACACAATGACGTGGAGGTACCCATTCGGGAACAGTCGTGACGTTTATCATGTGCCCGACAAGGTAAAATATATTTTTTTTTTAATCCCAGAATACCCCTTTGTTTTCAGTTCTATTGCATTCTGGACATGGATGAAGGATACATGGCTTTTGCCACCGACGAAGAGTACCTTGGAGTTGCATTCAGGAATTTGAAAGGAAAAACACTCTTCCCAATAGTGGCAGCCGTATGGGGACACTGCGAAATAAGCATGCGATATTTGGGATCTCTTGAACGTGAGCTCATTTCTTTCGATTCTTCACCACCATCAACACCGAGACGACCGCCACTGAGACCACCACTACCCCATTCTTCTTCTTCCACTTCTCATCATTATCCACGTCGTCCATCTCCCCCTCGGCCGCTTTTTCATTCTCCAATTTATAAGCCTCCTCCTAGAAGTCGGCATCCGACTGATTCTCCGGCTGCACTTATGGCAGCCGCTGCGCAATCTCCTGTCCTTCCATTCTCTCCATTCTCTGATCTTGCGAAAATATTCTCGTTTTATGATCTTCAAGCTGGCGGCGCTTCTAGCTCCTCCAGCTCTTATTCTCTTTTTGAACCTCCCGCCGAATGGCATAAGTTTGAAGAGGAAATTCCTAGAGATTCACCTAGACGATCCATTGATTCATGTGTAATTCTTGATGAAACTCCATGCGCCTCATCATCTCCGTCTCTTTATCTCCCAGCTCCACCATCCGGAAAAGCTCCAAGTGATCTTTTTGGGCCTCCACTGACACCAGGAGACTCGAAAGATCAGGAGAATTTAGACATTGGCACTTCAATTTTATAGGTTTCATGTTCATAGGAAATTATTTTTTATTTTAGGAAGAGAAGAAGAATTTCTTATTATCGTTAAATTTTTTTATTCAAAAAGCTTTTGTTCGCTCGCTCTATTCGTAACTTTATCGTGCACCTTGGTTTCAAATTATCTATTGATAGTCCTCCCCCCATTCGAATTCCCCCTTGTCTCAGTGGTGATGATCAGAAAAAGAAAATTATTTTTTTCGAACAAACTGTGAATTGTATCTCTTTTGCAGCCGAGCCTCTATCCTTGTCCGAATTGTGTCGACGTCGAGTACGCATTCAGATTGGTCACCAACCCGAAGAACGAATTGAGGAGTTGCCGATTCCGCCGATTCTCAAGCGATATTTGATGTATCAGTATTGATTTTTTGGATTGGATATGTGCTTTTTCTTCCATGATTTTTCATTCAAAAATTCACTTTTTTTGGAATTTCAATTTTCTTCAAAAGCAGTGTGCCTTTTTCGCTTTTCTTTTCCTCCCAAAAAAGAAGTTGTAATATGAAATTGTATAGTGTTTCTTCATTTAGATTTTTCTTCTTCTTTTCCTTTTAACTCATTTTTCTATCAATACGGAAGTTCTTTTCCTTTCCCATCCCCCCATCCCCTATCTACGGGTTTCCTTCTCCTCACCCTCGGTTCACACATTTCTTCGTTTATTCTACTCATCATTGCTTTTCTTTTTGTAACAAGACAAATGATTATTTTGAATATATCGTTTCTACTGATTGCTGTTTTAACCTTCTTTTGCCAACTACTCTTACCCCCCGTTCCCCCTTTTCCCCATGTCTACTGATGTACACTAACGAATTCACTTTCTTTTTGCTTCTCCTTTTTATATTTCTTTGTCTTAAAGTTTTGTTTTATATGCTGAATCAAATCAAAAAAGGATTCAACCAACCACAATCAGGGGTCAAATGTTTTCTCTCTCGCGCTCTCCTTTCTTTCCCAATCTTTCCCAATTCATTTTTTTGGTGATTTACGGATATGCTTTTTCTTTTCCATTTTGTATTTTGTCAATGAATTTTTTCTTTTGGAAAATTGTCTGAACTTTTCGCAAAAAATCGTTCACCGCTGCACATTCTATATTTAAGGAAGAAATTAGAAAATTTTTCACATGGAAAAGTTCAAATGAACACAAGATAGAAAATAAAGTTTTGCAAAATAAAAAAGAAAAAATCTTGCTGCAAAAACTCAAATTTGAACATCCGCTATTTTCACTTGGTGGCCGCGGCGGCTGGCCGAGTTTTCACACCAGTTCGGCCACGCTGGGTCTCGACGCGAAAACGAAATATTATTATTTTTCTGTTATTTTTCCTACTGAAAATCGGTTTAAAAGCCTTTTTTTTTCGTAGATTTACTTCAAAAAATTTAATTAACCATTATCTCAGTCAAAAAGTGAATTTAAGTGTTGTACATTATTGTCTTTTTCTTTATTTCAACAATTTTAGGCTCTGTTTTCGAAAATTAATTTTCAAAAGTTAATTCCAGGTAAAAACAAATAAAAATGGGTGGTGGAAAATTCCGTCATCGTACAAGCAACAAAGGAGCACCGAAATTTAACTCTGGCAATGCGTAAGTAGTTTTTGTCAGACAATTTTCGCAAAATAAGATTTTTAGATGCGAGAGCAATCCAACAAAAAGTAAGCATCGTACCGCCGCCATCGCAGCTCGTAATGCTTCATTCGGAGGAGCTGGAATGTTGGCTGTAGAGGATCGTCCAATGAATCCATCCGCCGATGATATGCTCTCTGCCCTTCCAATTCATTCAATGGATATTGGAACCTCTTCAAAGAGTATGGTGTCAGAAGGAGCTCTCTCTAAACTCTCCGGATTCACCGCCTGTACCAATCCGGCTTTTGATTCGGTTAATCGTGTATGGAAGTGAGTATTTTCATTAGTTTTGAAATTTTTCTGATCTGTCCCTTTAGTTTTCTTTCTAGCCTAATCATTTATAACTTTCCCAAAGCACGAGCCGTAGAACTGATAGATTCATTTCTTCAGATCTGGGTCCTCTATTCAAGCAGAGGTTGTCTCGGTTTTGGCAGCAATCGCTGAGCTCATCAAAGAGCGGGATGGTATAAACCCCCATTCACCTAGGCCCTAGAGTTCTAATCATAGGGATTTTCAGGAAAGGAGACGGATGTGGAGTACTGTGCTGCTTTGATGACGGCTCTCGAAGGATCCTCACTGGGAAATCCCCGAAGAACGGCGGCCATCGCCTATCTTCTTCACTTGATTGTGAGAAAAGTACCGAAGGAAGTGCTACAAGCTCAGTTCCACAGATTCGTTCAGGTAAGGTTCATCTCCTTTGAAATCAACATGCAGAAAATGAAATTTTAGATCCTGTACACAAAACTATTGGAGAACGTGGACAGCACCGAAGGATCGGCTCTCAAGAACCTCATCTCAGTCCTCGGAATCATTCTGAGAGCTCAACAAGCATCAGTGTGGTCTAGTGCCAACACTCGGAACATGCTTGTCTCGGTGGCCGCGTTGGCTGCTCATGATAAGCCATGGGTTAGAACGATGGCTCGTAGAGTCATCAGAGCTGTTTTGACTGATCCGGTCACTGCAACTGATAATGGATTGCATCCGGCAAGTGGTGCAGTGGGACAGTTGATTTTGAATCATATTGAGAACTTTTTGGGTTCGTTTGTTTACCAATTCAGTGACTATCATATCTAGTATCGTTATTTTAGGTCGCTCGAATGCCGACAACACCAACGTGGTCCGATACCTCTGTCTTCTCGAAGGAATCATGCATAAAATGCCAGCAAATCTATTCAAAAAGATGGCTGAAGCTATGTTAAAATGCTTCGCTATCTCTGATTCCATGATCAAATGCTCGGCTCTCCAATGCCTTCATCGTGCTCTTCAACGTCAGCCATGTGATTCTGCTCTTCCCACAGAGACCAATGCACTTCTTTTAACTGCTCTCCGTCAACTCGGATCTTCTGTGACTGATGTCACTGTAACTGCCTATTGGATGCAAGCATTGGCTGAATCTCATGTTTGTTTGACTGCCAAGGATTCGAAGAAATCTGTTCAGCAAGCCTTCCAAACTCTTCCACTCTTTGTTAAAATCTTTGAATCCGGGAACGAACAACTCGCTCAAGTCACCTATCAATCCTTGACACGTGTCATTGAGAATTGCGTACAAGACGATGCTGATTGTGGAAAGTTCCTTCTCTCCCAACTCCACGCGGTAATGACAATGAAGTCCGCATCGGTGTGGAAATTCATACTCAGAGCACAGATGAAACTGTACGAGACATGTGGAGATGGTCTTCAAGGACCGGAACTCACCAAAGTGTTGGAGGATCTTGCCAGATTGAGACAGTCGGATGACTGCTTCTGCAAGACTGAACTCGATTTTGTAAGTGTCTTTTTTTCAATTCAAGATCACATTTTTCAACTTTCAGACGATTGGAGCAGCTGTCAGACACATCGGAGTCGACCACGTCATGAATGTCCTCTCATTGGACGTTGATCCAGATGCAGCCATTCTCTCCACTGATTTCACCCGTTCCTGGCTCCTCCCAGTTCTTCGTGTCAACATTCACAATGCTCCAATTTCTCTCTTCATCTCTCACTTCCTCCCGATCGCAATGAAGATCCATAGACGTCTTCCAAGTCTTCAGGCTCAAGTTCAACGTCTCTACAGTACTTTCCAATTCCAACTTTGGGAACTTCTTCCGTCATTCTGTGAATCTCCATCCGATTTGGAAACATCATTCCCAGATATCGCTCCGATTTTGGGAGCCGCTTTGAACGAACGAAAAGATCTTCGAATGACTGTTCTGAATGCGATTCGACGTGCTCTTCGATTCAGTTTGGAGCCGGATGCACCAGCTGAGAGAGTGGAGGTTATGAGTCGATACGCAAAGAATTTCATGCCAATCTTCTTCAACATGTATACTGGATCAGTGATTGATGGTGGATGTGATGATAAGGGAGTCCGTCTTTCAGTTCTTGAAGCTATTCGTCTTTATACCGAAGTGACTCCAGCTGATCTTGTCACAAGATACGTGGATAGTGCCATCGCCAAATCCAAAGACACTGAAGAGATCTCCACAACGACAGCTTCTCAAAAACTAGCACGTGTCCTCGATATTCTGTGTGCATTGGCTAAAGTCGCCGAGAATGATAATCTCTCAAAGATTCTGGATACAATTCTTCCATGGTTCAACTCGACGGATATCAATGGAGTTCAAAAGAAGGCTTACAGAATATTGGAGGAGATCATTCAAAGAAGATCCAGTCCTGAAGTGGAACATCTTCTGGATACACGTAGTGATTACGTGGAGAATGCACTCTTCAAGCCGATTGAATCGATCAGTTTCCCAGCTAGAGCTTCTTATGTAAGTTTGGATTTCCAGAACTTCTTGAAATTCTAATATAAATATTTCCAGTGCTCCTGCGTTCATATGATGTTCGATGGATGTGGAACGATGAAAGAAGTGACAGAAATGACTGAGAAGCTCATCCTCAACATCATCATGCTCCTTGACAAGGATAATAACGTGCATACCCGTACAAACTCATCGAAATGCATTCAATTCGTGTGTAGTAAGATTCTGGATCTCGTCGAGGATCCAACAGTCGACACTCCGTCAGCTGCTCTCGAGCCTGTTCTTTCGAAACTCTATGAGCTGACGACGTTGACGCCTGCTCAGAAGGCCATCTCCGATATTCCATTGAAAGTCGCCAGATCCTGTCTTGTCGCTGCCAATATTATCGCTCAAAAACAGGTCAAAGTCCTGAATACGATTGCCACGTCGAAGATGATCTCGTTCGGATGCTCCTGGATGTCTGATGGACGTGCTCCTGTCAGAATTCTAGCTATCCGTTTGATGCGCGTTTTGTGCCAAAAGATTCCAGAAGTGATGCTTCAACAGTTCCGTGAGCAAATCCTCAATACTGTGTTCGAAGGACAACTCACTTCTGATTTGACCATCAAAGTCCGAAAAGCGAATCGTCTTCTTCTGGAGGTCCTTGTTGAGAAGTTCGGAGTGAATGTTCTTCAGAAGTACACAGAGAAACCGGATTGGTTGAAACAGATGAAGAATATCGAGAAGATCAGGAAGAGAAAGATCCGAAAGGCGGCATCTGGAGAGGATATGGACCATGATGGAGATGATGAGGATGGTGTCAGTGCAATCAGTGGATCCAATGTCTCTGGAAGAACTGCTGGAGCTGACACGATTCTCGAACTTTTGGAGGATTCTGACGCTGACAATGAGAGTGATTCGGAGGAACAGTTGATGAAGAAATCAAGAGTTGGAAGTGTATGGTTGAAGAATGAATTAGACGGAGATGCTCCAATGGATCTTCTTGATTCATCCAGAATGATGGATCAAATCACCACAATGAATCCAGCTCTTCTCGAGAAGAGAAAGAAGAAGGCGTTGGAGAAGCGTCAAAAGGTTGAAGCCGGATTCCAATTCACAAAAGAAGGAAAGATGATTGTACTTGGAGATGATGAAGAAGATGAGGATAAGAAGCAGATCGGAAAGAGAAGAGCGAGAAGTGGATTCGATGGATTGGGTGATGATGAGGATGGACCGACTCAAGGAAGCAAGCGGATGAAGGAGAACAGTGATTCAGAGGATGGAATCATGTCAGATGATGATGAGGATGAGGAGAGAGGAGGAGATGCCAAAACGTATATCAGTAGAGCGCCGTCCTATGGAGGAAAGGGTATCTACAGGTTGGTAAATGGAAATTTCGGAGAAATGGAAGAAGTACAGGCAAAATAAATATCATTTCTGGTTCTGAACTGAAAAACAACAATTCAAAATACATTTATTCAATAATTACACATAAAAATATAGACATTGACATATAAATTTACAGAGACACATCCGGAAAATCCCAAGTTGGAAGCTCAGTTGGCGGCTCCAAAAAGCAGCGTCCGCAGCAGCAACAAAAGAAGAAACCGCAGAAGGGAGTACAACCGTACGCCTACGTTCCACTACGAAATAAGACCGCCAAACAGGATGTTCGTCAAATTTTGAAGGCGAAACGAAAGAGTGGAAAAGGCAAAAAAGTCACTTTCTAATTAGTTATAGGTCGCTAGTTTCCTAGTTTTCACTGAAATTACATCGGAGCCCCCCTACCAATATTGTTGATTTTTTCTGAGCTTTTTTTCAAAAAAAATTGTTTTTTTGTTATTAATTATACATCCCTCTCTACCCACCCTATTATATTCATAATAATCTGTTTTCTTTTCTTGTTTTTTTTCTTCATTGTAATGCATTGTTTTTTGTTTTGTTTTAATAGCCTATGCACAACTACAAGACAAGGCGCGGAGCCCATGTACTCTGGTTTTCCGGATGTCTCGAGAACTGAGAGCCACTACCATATCCACACTTCCAAAGTAGTTTGGAGCACATCCCGGCTCCGGAATATTTGGAATTTTCAATGATCTCAAGAAATTCCATGTCTCATCGGAGAACTTGTCGCATGATCCGGCACAGTGATTCGACCAGAATCCCGGAGGGCTCAAGATCCAGTCGGCCCAGCCTGGAAAGAAGTTCAGATAGAATTTAGAGTCAGATATTCAAAAAATACCGATTTCTGTAAAATTTGTGTAAAACGGAAGAAGACAGCAACCATCGCAATCTTGTGGGGTTACTGTATTCGGTTGGAATACGGTTATTTCAAAATGCGGAGGGGAATTCAGATAGTCGTGGACTTCAAGGATATCGGTGGAGTGGGAGTTGAGGATTTCGATCTGGAAATAGCTTTTTCAAGAACAAATGTTTGACTCTAAAAAAAAGTCAAAATTTTCAAAGTTTAAAATCCAGTTAAAGAATCAACTTGGTTTCGGAAATTTCTTTGATTGGATTTCCAGAAAAATTTATAAAAGTTTCAGAATAATGGAATTCTGAAAATTTCAAAATGTCGTAAAGTATGATGCCGTGTCTGCCAACACTCACCTTGATCATCTTCATTTGATATCTTGTTTTCATCCATTCCTGGAACATTTTACTCATATCGAATCGATGATTCTCCAGGTATTCTTTGACTTCAAATCGATCCACATACCGTACTTCTCCGAATAAATCATCCACTTCATACACAATTACACTGAAATTCGTGGAGGGAGAGCTGATAGAAAACGATGCTGAAATGATCTGATGGTTGACTGATTTGAGAGAATACTCGAAACAATCGGAGACAATGGCTTCCGGAGTGACGCATGACCAACCTGGAATTGAGAGAATAAAGGGTTGGAGGGAAGGAGGATAGCCGGGGTTACAGAAGTATAATCCCAAAAAGTTTAATATATAAGTTAGAAGAAATCATTCCTTAGAAATGTTGTGATACTTATTGGATTACTGTATCTTTGTCTTTTGACTGTTATTATGAACCTTTTACAAGTAAAGTAGTGTATAGGTCTTGACAATCGCATCGCAGTAATTTTTGCAAATATCGAACTGTTTTTTTATAAATTGAACTCATCAAATTTCAAAGTTCAGGAAAGGAGAGCATGACCAGATTAGAAGAGTAAGAAGGAATGAATAAGTTACTGTAGTTTTGTCTCCGAATTGTTATTTTGAGCTGATTGTTTCAAAGTTACAGTAATTCATAGGAGTTTAGGGTGTATCACAAGACTTTTGGCTTCATTTTTAAGTTTGTGAATGATTTTCTCTTAATCAATATTATGAACTGATTGTTTCGAAGTTACAGTAGTGCATAAGACTCTAGGAAGCATCAAATAAATTATCGCGAGACCTTTTGTTTATATCTCGAAATTGTTATTGTGTACGGATTGTACAGTAATGAAAGGTACAGTAGTAAGAATGTTTTGAAGAAAGAATCACGAGATTACTGTAATTCAGGATTATTGGCAAATATTGTCTTATGATATGAAACTCTTAGAATTTGGAAAATAAGAATAAAAATGGATGACAGAATTCGAAGAACAAAATTAACTAACTAGGTTACTGTAGATTAGGGTTTGAATCAAGACTTCTGTGGACTAGAAAGTATATAAGTTTACTGATATTATTTAATTCACAAAGTTAATTTTCTTTCTCTGCTCTACAGTAACCCTAAGCACAAACTCCGAAATAAAAAGAAATTAGTCTTCAATCTTTTGATGTCAGCATAGCTTATGCCTTTACATCAAATGATTGTTCTCAGAATTGAGGCGTGTGTCAAAATTCCTAAGTTCAAAAAATGTCACTCATCTTTCCCTCTTTCTACAGTATCCCTCTGGAATTTTAATGACTGAACATGCGGCGGGAAAGTTGATGAACTTTGCTTTTACCTCTCTTTGTATCTTTTATGCTCTCTTCAACCTATCACTATTCAGCGTTACAGTATACCTTTGGCAGCATATTGTTTGAAGGAGTAAAGGGGAAATTGAATACAGTGTTTTTAAGAGAACATTTTTGGGGGGATAGACTTTTGAATAAGGAAGTATAATCATAGAAAAAAAAAGAACGGAAGAACGAAGATTGGATGTCAAAACATAAGAAAAGGAGGAGCCAGACTGAACTTAATGTTTACAGGGGAATAGAAACTGTTTGTCCTTGTTTTGAACCCGGAACAAAAATATTGAGTGTTTTGAAGGTGGCAGAGTGAAGAACAGATAGTTCAAAAGTTTTACACTCTCTGTTCCAACTGAAAATATATAAAATATTAAAACTCGCTGAGATACTGTATTTGTTGCTCTGCTTCCGATTCTCAGCTACATGAATAAACAGATTTCGGTTTGCCAAAAAATCCAAGTACTATATATTTTTTAAAAATGATCGAGATTTGTTTTAGCCACCAGGAAAGAAATGGTAAGGATGTTAATGACACAGTTTCGTTGTAGAATACATTTCAACTAAAAATTCTTCAGTTGAGTAGAATTTCAAAAGTTAGGCGGAATGAGAAACGGAGAAAATAACTTTTTAAAAGAAAACCTAAAATTTTTTATAGTTGTTATACAAACATCACCAAGTCTGAAGTACTTCTCCAGATATGTTGAGTAAGTTTGTAGAATACTGTGCGAGTGATATAAGTTCATAGGTTTTGAAACCTCTCTAAACAAAATTCAACTCCTGCAAACCTATTCCGGAAGCAACTTGACTTACTGTCATCAGATACTGTTGTTCCATTACTGAACAGAATGCGATATATTCTAAAGATGATTACTCGTTAACAACAAGAAGAAAACGACTACAGTTAATCAATTTGTGGTGAAAACAATCTTTAATAAGGAAGAGTGAGTCAATTTTAAACAAAATATTTTCTCCTGAAAAAACTAGTAATTTCGATCATAGCTACTGTTTGGAGCTTGATTCAAAAAAGTACAGTAAGAAGATGGTTTTTGGGGAAAGCCCGAGTTGATCAGTTTTCAGTGTTACTACAAATGAGATCAACACAAAAGGAACTTACAATATTGAACCAATTCCTATTTGTAAAAGTTTCATTTGTAATACCATCAAGTTTTTCGTTAAATGGAACCTCAACTAGGGTACAGTATCCATAAAATTCAGTTCAAGAAAAGAATTATAGAAATGAAAAATCAGCATCAAAAATCGCAAATTATCAATTCCTATACAATTGTCTGTATCGATAGAGAGACTGTACTCATAGTTCATTAGAACAACCTAGACACACACTTTTCTTCCGTGTTTTCTGATCATTTTATTTTAGTTTATGTTTCCCTATAGTGCTGAACTTAAGAAACTTCAAAGCTGATTTAAATTCTTACAGATTTTTTTACTATTTGTCTTGCTCTATGAGTTGAGCAAGACTCAGGAAACTTAATTTTCAAACCCCCCCCCCCCCCAAAAAAACCTTACTTTGACTTCTCGGCTCAACGAGCATCGTTTCTAGTACTCCATCATTGAAATCGTGTTCTTTGGTGGTGGATCTCAAGGAGTACGGTATCTGTGGAGTCTGACGGAGACGTGGAGGTCTGGAGTCCAGGTTTAGCGTCCTCAAAACTTGTCTCTGGAAAGATTATCGATTTAAATTTGATTCTAAACACATGTTTTACCTTCTGTCGTTCAATTGACGCGGATGTCGACAAAGACATGAAGACTGACGAAATATTGATAAAGAGAAATACAAAAAGGGGTTTCAGAAGCATTTTGAAAATATACTTTCATTTATAATACCTTATCTTTTCGTTCACTTTTATATTTTATCTTATCATCAATTCAGAAATTATGAATATCATTCTCTTCTGGATCCGCCGCCGCCCCCTAAAAGAAGTTCTTCGAATTCAGTTGCCAGTTACATTCAGACCCGACATCTATCAATCGAAATTTCAGTTTATTAATTTTCCATTTGATAAGAAACAGTTGAAAGAGAGAGTCATCTAGTATGGTCAAAACGGTAAGCCAATCATTCAAAATCGAGGAAAACGTCTTTCAAATTGTTCCGAAAAATCATTGGAAAGCACGTAGACTCCCTCTTCTCTCTTCAAAGATAACTTTCCCCCTGTGAAGGAACTATTGAAAAGAAACTGAAGGTCAATTAGATGATAGACGGGTATGATGAAAGAGAGCATTTGAGATCAAATCACACAAGAATTCAACAGAGAGACGGACGTGGGTTTTTGACGCAATTGTAGCTTGATCGACAGGGTGGCATGGAGGCTTAATGTCATGGTGAAATGGGGAAGAGATAGATGGGAGAAGAGAGAGTACAAAGGGTAACAGGTCAGGTGAAAGGTTTCAGGGGTGTTGGAAAAGGGGAGTACTTCAGAAACGGGAAAATTGCTTGAATTCCTGAACTTCTTGAAGAATAAAGACCGTGGAACAAGAAAAATGGAATAACTAAAAAATTTCGATGCTAGATACAAACTCATTCCCACACGCATGTCCAATAGAGCCGGTCGGGCTTCGCGCTGGCCCTGCGATAACTTGCTTCAAGATTGAAACTGTGTGCTCATACATAATATTATGTCAAAATGTAAATTTCGGAGTGTCCTACGCTCCAGAAAACTTATGAATGTACGGGACCGGTAACCTCGGTTGGACACGTATGCAGTGTCAGGCTGGCATATCACCAATAGTACAGCTACAGAATGGACACCAATTACCATTGTCTTAAATGTGAATTGAATTTTGCGAAAACTTCCCTTCTCAACAACCTTCAAAACTCGAGTTTTTCGAGCAGGTTTTGGTGTTTTGGACAGAGCATTGACGACAAAGGAGAGCGTTACCGTCGTATCGAAATCAAATGACTGTCTTGCTGCAATTGAACTAGGTTGTTTCACTTACCTTAAAGGCGCATCATGAATCTCATCACGAAGAAACGATTTCTGAGAGACTTTCCATTTTCAAAGCTTCTCAAGATGAGAAGGAAGAACCGAACAACAGAAAACGTTTGAAAAGTTAGAAAAAATTACGTTGCTACGTTTTCAATGATCCATCCTTTTGGTTATCTTCTTCAATTCCATATAAAATGAATTATTGATAAAAACCCACTGAAGACATATATCCCCAACAAACAATACTTTTGTTTTTCAAAACTGTCTGTCTGTATGTCTCTATGTCCAGTGGGCATTGTCCACCATTCATTTCAGCCGACTATTCAAAGTGCTGTTTTTTTTGTCAAATGCAGCTAAGTACTTCCGAAGCTACCTAGAACGCATATATTCCTCTGTGAGACATCGAATCGTTGCAAGAGACATTGCCAATTCCGAAAACACCACAACTGTCACCTTCACGACAGACTGCACACGATTTTCACAAGATACACCTCCAAAACCTTCATGTGCTTCGCTTCGAATGATGATGACATAATATATTTGCAGTATTCAACATTCCCATGTTTCTAACCTTTACATATACCATGTCACATGACTATCCCACATATCCCCAGAATAATGCTCCAATTACCCGTTTCTCCCATTATCTATTTCTTCTTTCTTCTTGTTCATTTCTGTGTTAATTCAGCTAATTTTCCCTATATATACTTTTTCTCTTTCCCTCCTCCTTCTTTTTTTCAATGAATAATAAGAAATTGAGAACCATAGTATAGAAAATGATGATGATGTGACAACGAAAAGTAATGAGTTTCAATGAGAGAAAGAAGAGTCAAATGAAAAGAGAGAGAGAAAGGAAAAAACAACCGGAAATTGGAAACTGATGTTCCAGAGGGAGATGATGATGATGTTTCGATCTTTTTTACTTCATTTTGATGGAATGAAATGAGTTTGTTTGATCGTTTTTAAGTTTGTTACTTATGAGTTGGCCTCTAATAAAAAGGCAGAGTAACGGGGATTCCAAATGACTTCTCTTGAGCAGTTTTAGCGACCCAAGTAAAATAAAATCAGTTTCCAGTAAAATGAATCGGTGCCGTTTTATTCAAGGCTATCAAAATTTTCATAACTGAGTGGTCGTGTTGCATCTGGTGATGGTTGGAACAATAACTTGATGCAATTTTGGTAGAGACTTTACGAATTGTCTTCTGTTTTCAGTTGCCTTCGTTTTACTGTCCCTGGAATGAAATTGGGTCACAGATTACAAACAGCACCGCGTTTTCTACTTGAATTCAGCTGACTTCAAGGACGCGCCAAGCAGTCAAGAATGTTTCTACAGCTCCAAAGGTTTTCGGAGGTATTAAGCGTAGCTCGTACGTCATTTCTGTAGTTGACAACTTTTTTGTACAACTACTTGACAGTTACGGCTAAAACAACAAGTTCAGAAATCATTTCTATAGGATATTCGATAATTTCAGAAGTTCATCATTGAACGAGTTGAATCCAGGAAAGTGGTGGCACAGAAACCCTGGCTTCTACAAAATTTAAGTTTTAGCTGTGTCTACTACACCTGAAAATTTTTCAGAGCTGTAGAAACAAGTCTGATTGTATGGCGCACCCTTGAAGTCAGCTTGAGTCAACTAAAACAGGCCAGTATGGTACTGTATATGTCCTTGTTGTCCAAAGCCAATTACTTTTGAGATCTTCAGAAGTCATAAGCTTACACGGCTTTTTAGTGCTCTTCTATTAGAGTCCACTTGAAATTCACTCAATCCTTAGATCGCTGACCTTCTGATTGTACCCCTAAGTTTTCGCCTCCACCCTCCGGTGATGTTCTATTGAAGGTTTCTTCCAACTCATTCTTCATTTCCCCACTTTCGTCATCTGATAGATCAACACAAAATAAATTGAAAACGTCGCTTTCTGACTCATTTTGACCTTCTTCTCTTAACCCATCCTCTCCTCAAAAACATCATTTTCATTATTTCGCTCTGTTTCCTTGATCCCCTTCTCCCATTTTCGGGGGCCCATATCCCTTCCCTCCTCCCCCTTTCCATCATTTTATTTCTGATCCCTTCTCCCAAAAACGTTTTGCTCATTTTCATTCTGCCCTTCTGGTGTGGTGGTTTTGACATTGAAATTGAAAGAAAGAGAGAGAGAGAGAGAGAGAGAGAGAGAGAGAGAGAGAAAGAGAGAGAGAGAGAGAGCATCTGTGCATTTGCAGTGCCTTCCCCTCACTCCCCATCCGTTTCCGGTTTGTACGAATTGTCTCATCAGAGAAGCAAGGGGGACCAGTGGCTTCTGGTGTTGGTGGTGATGGTGGCCGCTCCCCGTTTAATTTGATCCCAGTCCTAGAAAAGAAGAAGAAGCATTGAGAAGAGCACACACATTCACATTCTCTCTTTTCGGAGGACATGCATGATCCGCCCTCTTTGTTTCATCAGTACTATGTAAAGGATCATTTTAGATTTTGGGGGCGCCCTTTTTATTACAGGTAAGCGATTTTGTAGGCAATCTAACAGAGCAATGAATCTCAAATCGGATGTCATGAATCCTCTCAGACGCCTCAAAATCCAGGAATTTTCTAGATAGACGCTCTAGAGCATTGAAAAATGTAGCTGGTTTAGGAGTATTAGACGATACATACTTCTAAATATGCAGTTCAATTAGAGGTCTCTAGGTAGTTCCAATCTGAATCAGAACCTTCACTTTGCTGATAATCTACAAATTGGTGGTCAAAAAGTAGTTATTTTTGAGAGCTGGTTCTGGAATTTCTAGCCTTCACTGAATCTTGATGATCTGGAAATCTACATCTGAATCAACGTTCAAAGGAGATTTTCAGACTCTCACGCTCCAGCGAAAGCTGGAACTTCAAGAATCCACTCAAAGGAACATCTAGACCAACAATTTATTAATAGATCCACGTCGTTCTGTTAAAGACTTCCATCTTCATATAACCTCTCTCTTCACCTTCTCATTTCCCAATTAAGCCCTCCCTCTATTAATATTGGTACTTGAGATTAGTGTGATGAAATGAGAAGTGTACTTTTCCCCTCTTATACCAATCAAGCATGAAGCATTCATCTCTAGAGGGTCTCCCTTACCAGATGTTTCAATTGTTTATAACTCGATTCGAAAAGAAGACAATGATTCGTGATCATTTGAGAGAAACTTTGACTGCTCTGGGAGTTTCTTAATTTTTTATGACAGCTGAAAAACTGGAAAATTCGTCTCAAAAAAGTAAAATTTTGATGCTGATTCGATTTGAAATGGAGACTATATAAACTGAAGGTTGTCTAGGGAGAGGTTATTTTTTTGGCTCGTGTGTTCAAAGGAGCATACTCGGATATAGGACTCTAGTAAGTTTTTGGTAGCTAAAATGAAAATTGTATCAGATACCATTGTACATGTAAGACTGAGCGTGACTTGCCTGTAACAAGACCTGCGATAACTTTGCTCAAAATCAAAAATGTGGGCTCATAAACATACCAAAATGTAGATCTCGGCGTGTACTGCACCTCTGAAAAGTTAGAATCACACTAAGGCCAACCAAGGCTGCACATGTTAGGTGAAAGTCTCCCGCCTCAGGTGCACTGACCCTTAATCTTCAAAAAAGTTAACTACGTTTTGATACCCTCAAAGGAAAGTGGGAGATAACGCTTTGAATATTCAGTACTGGGTATATCTCCAATCCAGTTTAACTGAAGATAGGTGGAATCCACTTCCCATCATGGCTAATTTTTATTTATTGCTTTTCTCATTTTTATCATTTTTCATGGATTCTCGTTTCCATGGGAACCCCAGATTTTGGGGTTCATCTTCTATCTTAGTTCCTATCTTTCTGGAGCAGGTGGATGCCTTTCTTCATTTTCTTTTCTGTACAACCCCATCGTCATGATCATTCCCATCTTTTTTTTATCTTACTTTCCGTTTTCCTCTCTATCTCACTCACTTCCAATTTCTCTCCATCTCAATATTTCAGAAAATGTCCTCAAGAGACAAAGAACGACTCGAAAAGAAGAAGCTGAAGAAGCTGATGCTGAAGAAGGAGCATATCGGTTTCCAGAAGGACCTCTATTTCCGGTTCATTCTCTTTTTTCTTTCCGATTTCTTCTTCATTTTCCCTCCCTCCTCCCCTCTCTCCGTTCTTCTCAAATATCCACTCTTTTTTTGGAAATGAGCTGCATTCTTTTTTCTTCTGGTTTGAAGTGAATGGAACTGAACCCTTCTTTCGAGAGTATCGAATTCATTTTTTAGTACTTTTGATATCACTTTTCGAGAGAGAGAGAGGTCTCAATGGATATATGAGGATGACGATGTTTGATGGAATAGTACAATCGTTTTGGATTTCAAAAAAATTGAGAGGGTACAGTATCCCATTCTTTGAGAATTTATATTGGGGGAAAGCTGGTTCAAGGGGGTCTAGTTTTCAAAGTTTCTATTATAGTGCCTTTGTAATAGAGTTGCTGGGAGCTCTTGATGCTTCTTGGAAACCTAGCAACCAGTAATCAAGGATTCACGTTCCGAAGAAATGATTTAAAATAAGGTTGCAGAGTTCCATAGAACCTCTAATATGAGGGCACCAAACTAGAATTAGGAAATTGCGTTTACCTGTGAATCCTTTCTCAATTTTCACGTTGCTTGTTTTATAAGAGAAGGTACTCCATCATGACTTAGGGCTTCCATTTGGGCGAACTTTCGCCCGCCCCGCCCGCCCTTTACTCACGCCCCCCGTCGCCCTACCCGGGTTCGCCCTCTGGGCTGCCACGCAAAAATGAAAAGTATTTTAAAATTCACTTTGACGAAAATTCACGAGAAGTTCAACAGTGAAAAATTGAATTTCTTCAATTTTCTCCGTGACCTGTACGAGAGGGCGAAACGGGCGGGCGAGGGTTGGACGGGGAAACGGGGGGCGGCGGGGCCCAATTATTTTCCCCAAGATGGAAGCCCTAATCATGACCTTCAATTCTAGACAAAATTCTCAAAACTAGACAGCCAATGATCATCACAATATTAACACCTCTAATAGAAAAGCAGTCGAAGTTTGCCAACCCTTCTATTGGACGTATAGATTATCCTCGACGGTAGTCTTATACAGTGTGAGATGTACTTCTAATACAAGAGCACATGTGAAATATGTTAGGTTCTTGTCACGAGCTATCCAAACTTAGATTTACAAAAAAAGCTAGGTCATGGTTTACGGGGTTTATGCATAAAATACGTTTCGATATTATAGTACTCCTATAAACCTGCATCATGAGAGCACAAGTGAACTGTCTAATGTTCTGGTTGCCTAACCCTGAGGTGCTATTCTCTTTCGAATTCAAAAGCCATTAGTTGTAGGAAGACAACTAGTGCCACTGTATTAGAGGTGATATATAGGCCAGTGGAAAAATTGTGTTTTTCTAAAGCTGGGTCATCAAAGATGAAGCTATAAAGTCTTGATTTTTCTAGAATTCTATAAAACTTTTATATAAGGTCACAGAACTTTTAAAATTATCGATAAAGAGAATTCTTCTCATAACAACAAAGTTAATAATAATTTTCCAATAACTTGAGAGTTTTGACAGAATATCTCCAATAGCAACGAACCCAAGTATCTCCCAATCGAAAGATTATGAAGGTGCTCTTTTAATACCGGTATTTTCAAAAACATTGACTTCTTATGAAAATTCGAAAACCATTATAAAATAATTCTACTAGAAAAATTGCAAATTACCAAGGACTCTTCTATCAAAGGTACTTTCTTTTACTGAAGACAGAGTTTCTAATGGCAACCATTATGAAAAGGGTCCTTCTATTAGAGAAACAATTCCAGCTCAAAATTAAAACAAAACAGAAACAAAAAGAAGAAGCAGGATCTCCTTATTCTATCACAAATTAGTTCTCTCTTTGAAAAAAGAAGAAGAGATATCTATCTTTTCCATTCATTGCACATCTTCTTCTCCATCTCTTACTCTTCTTTTTTACTACTACAACAACTACTACTACTATTCCTATTGCACCCAAACCACCCCACACCATTTCTGCTTCTCCCTTTTTCCTTGTCTCGCTTTCTTTCTTCGGCTCTTTTTTCCTCTCTCTCTCTCTTTCTTCCGCACATGTCTGCGTCTCTCATGGCGACACATGTATTCCATGAATCTCTCTTTCTTTGACGCCTTCTTCTTCTCCAGAAGACCGCGACGTCCGTCCCGTCCGCAAGCCTTTGCGCGTGCGCCCTTTTTGCTTCTTCTTCTTTCGCCCAAATACACACACACACACTTATAAATCGTATAGTCGTTTTGGTGTGTATGAAAAGAGAGAGAGAGAGAGAGAAAAGGAGAAGCTAGATAGCCACCAACCAGTCACCCAAAACATTTGCACCCTCCCCTTTCCCCTCTGCGGCTTTCCGCACCACACACACACACACACACACCCTTTTGCACTTTTTTACACCCCCGGAGGACAACGGACGGAGCATTATACTTGTATAGGCTCACCGCTCTTTAATAGAGGGGCATGTGGTTTTTTAATTATATATTATTATTTTTTGCGAGATAGGTCAGTAGTTATTTTTGCACGCGCCGATTAAATATCGGAGTGACCCACCGGTTAGCGGAAGGAGCTCCGAGGGGTAATCGGTGGGTCAGGGAGCATTTTTAGCGGAAATTGGAGGTTTTTTGGAGATAATTTTTGGTTTTCATGTTCAGTTTTTGTGGCATTTTTATACATTATGGGGTCAAAAAATTGAAAAAAAAGCGCCATTGTGTTTATTTATTATCGGGTTATCATTTTTCTTCTAGCGATGTCATTTTATTTTTTAAATAGCTTTTTTCTAGCTCACCACCCGATTTTTGAATTGTCTCAATTAATTTTAACTGGTAAAACCGGTTTTTTTTCCGGCTGATAGTTTTTTCCGAGCACAGTTGTATTCATATTTTTTCCCGCTAACCCCAATAAGTGAGCTGAATGACGGACTCTTGATTTCAAAAATAATTTGGTGGAGCTGAATGTTTTTTGAGCTGAGCTCAATGTTTTTAAGTGAATAAAAATATGCTCCATACGCCTTATCTTCATATGAATAACTTTTTTTCCCCAATTTTCCAAAACCTGAACCCTGACCCTTTTCACCGTCAATCAGCTTCCCGACTTTCCCATTCTCCCTATAAAGTAGTTTCGTATCCATCATTTCTTTTTGGTCCAACAACACTTTGACACCTAGTAATTTTCTATACACCCTTTCTTCACCCTTCGCAGAGCCAGCGGACATTACGCTCCGCTTAGCGGAAAAAGGGAGGAGAGGAGAGGGTCCGACTACTGGCGTCACCAATTGGCGGAGCTTTTGAGCTAGCTAGTCGGGAGGTTTTTTATAGAAGGGCATGGTTCTCTTTTTTTCTGAGGATTGGAAGGAGAAACCACTGTTTCCATCGGCGCTCACAGCGGTACTTACTTTTTATCCGAGGGCTTATTATGACTTGAACTATATTTTATTCGATTTCTTACCGACTTTCTGATTTCGTAGAAACGACTTCAGATATGTTTTATCAACAGAACCATGACCGAATAACACTATTTTGCAGCGGGAACTTCTCTCTAGAATATCAGTGGACTTCATTTTTATCTATCTGAACTTTTCGATCCCTTATCTGCCATCAGTTCAGTTTTGCTCCGTGACTATTCCACCTAATTTTCCATTTGTTTCTCAGAAATCTTGGTTTTCACCTGCTTTGTAATTATAAGAATTAGCGGTCAAAAGTCATAAGGCCATGAAAAGGAGTTTCCACCTGTCCAGATTACCTGGAAACCTGTTTTTCCTTCAATATCAGCTTTCGTATAGTTACAGTAATCCGAAACTCTTGATTTTGCTAACCACTGAACCCGAGCATCTATTCTGAACTTTTGACCTTTTTTTGTTCCACTCCCTCGCAACTCCAAGAACGTTTCCTGTACTCGCGGATCGCGTGTCGACACGCAATCTCTACCAAAATTTAATCAACTTGTTCCCAATGTTTTATGGGACTTTTTTCTACATTTTCTCTAGCACTCTCTCCAATTCCATTGTTATTTCTGAAACTGACACCTGGGGAAATCTGGTATAAAAGGGGAGAATTGAGGTGGGGTAGGAACCATTTTAGAGATATGGCACCGGCCAGAATGGCTGTTGAGCTGAATCTCTGGATTGGGAGGGTATGGTGCTGCAACCATGGCAACTAGTATTGAGTTCCTCTAGTAGAGAGGCACAGCTGGGTGAATGGAAGGGCATACCAGTTGCGCTGGATAGCCTATATGCCAAAGCCCATGAGTACCGAAATCCTCACAAATTATGGGATATTTCTGCAATAGAAGAGCATCCCTCTGAGCTAATTGGGCGGGTCGAGGTACAGTATATTTTGATTACAGTAACCCGTGATAACCGAGAGAACAGTACAGTACTCTTCACAGTTCGTTCTAGTCTAGTCACTCTAATAGAATTTTTTCGATTCTTTGGTACCGTAACGCTTGGCAACCAGGTTTTCGCCTTCAATATAAAGTCTTCTCTGACTTTTTGAGGTACAGAACCCTTATCCAAAATCCTAAGCCATGCCCTTCTAATAGGATTAAAAACAACTCAAAAATAACAGGTTTCCAATTAAAACTACAGTAATCTCCTCACACCAAATGATCCAATTAACACATGTTTTCTCTCCTGTTTTCATTTTTATTTCCTCTTCTCTCTTCCAAAAAAGAATTTACCTGTATCTCCAAAAAAAAAAAAGAAAACCAGTCCCTGTTTTCCAAAAAAAAAACAAAATCAACCGCTCTTTCACTCATTTCCTTTTTTGTTGTGTTCGATCATATTGTTATTCGCTTTCTTTTTTTTGGAGAGGTTCTACAAAACATGTGAACTGCGATCTCACTTTTCGTTTTGGATTTTTGTCGATAATTAATTTGGGTTTTTTGCAGACAGGATG
>GL380157.1:105128-115747 GCA_000143925.2 Caenorhabditis brenneri | reverse complement strand
GGAGAAAACATTCACCATTCTCTCGCTGATTTTTTGTGCACCAAGCGATTCACACAATTGAGTTTGTATTAGGATGTGTGTCCCACACAGCTTCATACCTACGGCTGTGGGCACTTTCCTTGGCTCATGCTCGTTAGTTTCTAAATACCAAATTTTCTCAAAAACATTTTTTTAATTCACAGAGCTTTCTGAAGTAATGTGGCATATGGTTTTGATACAAGGACTACACGCAGCTGATAATATTCAGGATGAAAACATTGCATTCTACGCAAAACCGGTTGTTGCTGCTGTGGTAAGTTCATGAGTATGAAATGGTTCAACTGTTCTTTTCATTTAGTCATTCTTCGTTTTTGCTGTCCTTTCGCTTTCAATTTTGATAATGATGGAAGGCCTTTCTGCTTTTCTTCATGCCTTACGTCTCCACTGGGTTGAGTTTCAATCCAAATTTTATTTGGGCACAGGACATTCCTTCCATGCATTCTATTTGAAAGAGAATCTCGAGAATGCTCAGCTTGTAACGGAGGAGACCGATCGACTTGCAGATATATCGGCCGGACAAAATTAACTGTTTTACCCCTACTCACTTACTACTTACACCATTTTTCACACCAAAGTTTTTATTGCCAATTTGTTTAGAGATCTGTGATTTCAATTTTAGGAATTTTTAATTTTGTCTATCAAATTATCCACAATGGAAAATTATCTTTGTTGTATTATATTTTTCTATCGAATGAAGCGCTTATGAGAGATATAAAGCGTTTATCCATGTTTTAATAATTGGCTTCGTTTGGTCAAAATATTTCCCGACTACTAATGTACTTCGTTTTCCCAGCAAATCATGAAACAGAAACAAATTATATCTATTTTTCTTTTTCACTCTCTTAAAATTGGACATTCTGTCAAAATTGCCTCAATTCGGGTTCTTCCCCTTTAAAAGACGAAGAAGACGTAGTGGGCTTCGGCATCGACTGGAAAAAAAAACAAGAAGTGTGTGCTCTTTACAGAGAGTTAGAGAATACGTCCAAAATTGTTTTCTGTTTCTTCTCCTTTTTTTCATCTTCCTCTTGTTTTGAAGACGTGCATCTATCGTAGAGTAGGGAAAGAGAAAAAGAAAAAGAAGGAAAGGACATACTGACATTCAGATAGAAAAAGAGAGACGAAATTCCTTTTCTGAGCTTTTCCTTCTCTTTCCATGTCTGTGTTTCCCACGGAGAGAGCTTGGAGAGCTGAACCTCAAAAATTAGCGTAGTTTCTACCAGCTCCTGAAGTTCCTATCCCAAAAAAACGATTTTCTCAGGTGTTTATGTGCTACGCTTGTGTTCTCCTAAAAAAACAGGCATTCCAAATCTTATATATATAATTTTATCAAGCAGAAGCCGATTGTTGTCTCAGTTTGGTTGGGAGGTGTATTCCTAAATAATCAGCTGTTCTGGCTAACAACTTCTATACTTTGCAATCAAAAATGCGATTTTTAAAAGTAGTGTAGAACTATAGAGGTTTCAAGTATTTGGAGTTATCTTTATAGTAATTAGAACATGAATTTATGAAAAAAACGATGCTGGAGCGGCTTAGCTAAAAATCTATTGTGGGGTCATAACACAGTAATAATTGAATACAAGTGGATCGAATCTCTGTCGTCTCCTACCCTCTTACGCGTGACCACAGAGCGCATTGGCATTTCTCACAGCTCGTTAATATATTGGTTACAGAACGTACTGATATACCAAAAAATGGATGTTGAATTCTCTTAAAACGTTCCTGCGTCCATTTCTTAATACCTTTATAAAAAACCTCATCATCTTCCCTAATGATCTAATCTGATATTGATTTTTACAGTAAAAAGAACACTGGAACTCTTCGTGGACGTTGATCATAGAGCAGACAGTGAACGGATGAGTAATAGAAAATTGTAGAAAATGGAGTCTCGCGATGAGCGAACGCTTTCGCTGCTCCATTTAAGAAAGACGTTCTCAGAATATCTAAAAATCCCTGTTTCCGGCAGCCGAAGCAATGATCCATCACGATTGCTGCCCTTGTTTCATAAGGTGAAAAAGTTTTACATTGATTAATTTATATAAAGCTAATGGAAGCAACAATTAAAAAATAACAGGTCATGTCAATGTACACACCTCAACAATTGGCATCTGAGTTCAAAGAAGTTGTCCACTTTGCTACGTTTTTGTGCAGTGTCCTAGTGAAAGAAGTCAGACAAAGAGCGGCCAGTACAGGAACTATTGAAGCAGCCCAAAGCATTGCTGAATTTTTGCGTCCTGGGACAGAACTCAGAGGGTTCTCTATACTGGAAGCGATACGTTTTTTGTTATCATCGTATGTGCTAGAAGCTATTACATTTTCATACAATAATCATATTTTTTTTCTAGAGAAGATGAAATAATGATTGATGCTGCTTGCAAAGTTTCACTTCCGTCAACACTCGTTAAGACAATTTATCTATTTTTCGATCTTCCTGCAGCGGCTTCCGTAACAATAGAAAACTCTGAGAATGATACAGATGATGAAGAAGAATTGAGGAAGAATAATGAAAAATTACACGAAATGATTTCTCAAATAATGGAAGGGTTGTGCAGATTCAAGTGAGTTTCAAGCAAAGTATTAAAGGATACTTGCTGAGAAAAAACTTCGATTCTTGTTCAGATGTGTCAGTGAAGAGCTTGTTCGCAAAGATGATCTATTGTTGCTGTTTGTTGGTACAACTTCGCAAGTTTCTGAAGCTAATAATAACTGGAGAAAACTATGTGCAAGATTATTGGAAGTCATAGCAGATAAAGTTTCTGAACTTTATTGGTTCGGTATCATAATTGCTCTTGATTTTACAGTCGATCACCAACGCCGTTATCAAATACGTGATTGTCAAAAAATGTGTTCGGATATTCGTCAAAAATATCTCATCAGCACCTGCGAATCTGCATTCGGATGCTCAAAAAACTGCGGAGTCAATAATTTGTTTATCCTGTTTTCTAAAGGTTTTTTCTTCAAACTCGAACTTTTTTCATTTCCAAAACAAAGTTTTCAGAACTCCGCCTATTTGACTGATCAACTTCTAGACGAGTTCTACGAAGCGGATGGTTATACAGTAATCAAAGATTTCCTCTTACGGTATTAAATTTTAATTTGTCTTTCATCAATAATTATCACAGAAACGAAGCTGATAACGAAATTGTTCGGAATATTCTTCTCATGGCTATCTCCTTAGTTAACAGTGGAAAATTCGAAATCTCTCCCCAGTATACATCGGGGCTCGTACAACTTCCTGCATTCCAACTTCCCGTACCCGCTGGAAATGGACTCAGTGTTCGAAATCTCAACGCATTTGCACTTCTTTATCATGTTTTTTTAGAGGTGAAAGATTCGAAAAATCGTTTTCAACCGAATTTTTTCATTCAGAGTTCTTCGGAATCCACATCATGTACAGTAATCGATATTCTGCATTCCATCTACACTTGTGATCCAGCAAACTACTTCATCTTAGATCGCGAATATCCTTTATCGATATTTATTGATCAACTAGAACGGAAACCTCACGCAGTCAGAGTCAAACTTCTAGAACTCATTGAGTTTGCTGTTTTTCATTTAGGTCACATCCCATGTCGAGAACTTATTAGGTAAGTCATATTCAAATGTATCCATAAAAGATTTTTTCCCATTTTCAGCCTTTGCGTTCTACTTAAAACAGAAATATCCGCCGGTAAAACTGCAATGTGTACAATCATTGTACAAATGTGTTTCAAGTTGATTACTGTTGATGCAATAATTAAGGTACGTTACAACAACCCCTTCTAATGGTCGTTTACCGTCGAATTTCAGGATGCTTTTCGCGAAGTAGGGCTTCTTGATGCTCTTTGTTATATCATCCGGCGAATGTACGAAATGTATGAGAAGAATGTGCAAGCCGCCTCATTCACAGTAACATCCACAAGTTCTCGATCACAAGATCAATTGAAACTTGCACTCCTTACTACTGATCTGCTAACTATCATTATAAAGAATAATACAGAGAACGGAAAGTTGTTCACAGAATGTTTTGGTGCTAAACTTCTTGTCGAAATTGTATGTGGTAAGTTTTCATTTAAATCAAGATGCCGACAGTTTTTTTATTATTATAGAAGTAAACGAAGAATGGCGAAGTTCACTGCTCCAACTCGTCAAACAACTCCTAATAGTCGCCCCAACAGATCAGTATATTGTACATTTGGTTAATGTAAATATTCTCTCAAAAGCTATTGTTTTTGATATAAAATGCTTTCAGACCCTCCAAGACAGGATTCCAATAGAAAACTTAGAAGTCATGTTCAGTTTACTGAAGGTCTGTGTTCAAGGGAAATTATTGAGTCAAAAATATTTTACAGGCACTTCTGGGAGTGGTCAGAGAATCCCACAAAGTTCGAATACAGTTCCGAAAGGCTGGTGGTTTCTTGGCTCTCTCAGCTTTATTGCTAGGGCTTGAGAGAAGGTTTTCTGATGTACAACCAACAAGAGATGAAAAAATTCCAAAAGAGCAATGTCAGATGCTAGAGTTTGTCCATATCATTTTCAAAGTATTCACTTTGAGTATGCGGTTCGAACCTTCGAACGCAAAATATTTTGCAACAGAGGTGAGAGAATATGAAAAAAAGTCAAATTTCTCGGTGTTTCAGATTACATGGGATAGTATTACTTCTCTTCTCCGTTTAACTTCTATTTTCAATGAGTCAACTATTATTTCAATTGATGAACCCGAATGGAAGACGTTGACACAGCCTGACCTCGCTTCGGAGATTGCTGCCTGTCACGAAGTTTTTCGATTGGATGACAACATCGAAGCTGGAAATGTACCGAAAGAAATGCCTTTCAGTATCTATTTCGGTTGCTATGTGTGCCGATTGATTTTTAATATGGCACTTGATAATTATGAGAAAATGACAACGGATATTCGGTGGAATGAAGATGGAGCTTCACTGGAGGAATCCATTGTATCATGGACATCTTCTCTTCTAGTTCATCCAGGTGCTATCATCTCGATGTTGTGCTTGCTGCCTTCAATCTCTTCCTCACCTACCGCTCCAACACCGTTGTCTTCGAAGGATATGAAGTGGACAGTAGCTGCTCAATATTATGTTTCACTTCTTCTCAAAGCAATTTTGAAGTCAGAACGCAATCAGCAGATAATGTGCCAAGTAGACATGCCGAAACATCTTTTGAGAATTGCTGGAAAACTATTCCTAACTGAAAATCACGTTCTTCTTCAATCGTTTTATTATTTTTTGGAAAGACTTAGTTATCAATCATTGACTCCTAATCAATTGAGGTTTTAGATTTCTGAACTTTTCAATTAAATAATCCATTTACAGAAGTTTTCTCCGACTGGACAGCCCATTATGTTGTAGAAGTTTAGATGACGACGATGAGGATGAAAATGGAAGTGGGATAACCAATAATGAAGGAGGACCAGTGCCACTGCAGAGGTAACAATATTTTTCAATTAATAATATTAAAATTATAAATTTAGAGTCAAAGCTCTTGTCTCGATGATGACTCCACGAGATCAGTATATTGGAACAGCACCAAGTTTTGTAGAGTTTGATATGGCCGTCGAAGGGTTTGCTGCTCTCTACCTACCATCGCTAGCTCCGTTATTTTCAACCACCAAAGCCGGTATAATTTGATTCCACTACTTCAGTTCATCAGAAAATCATTTTACAGAGCGTATTTTCCCTCCGCTCAATGGATTCTCTTTTTGCACTTGGATTTATTTAGATTCACTGTCCGACAAGAAAGCAGACGCGCATCCTATTCGCCTTCTTACAGTAACCCGAGCGGTGGCACCGCCTACCTCTGAGTTATCATCAAAAAAACCTCCACAGCCTGTTCATCTAGCCTGCTTCCAATGTCAGTTCTCAGCATTCGATAGAAGTTTATTGATTTCAACCGAAGAAAGCGATCAACCAGGTGCTGATTTGGAAAAGGTTGCTAACTTCCAAACAGAAAAGGTATGTTTATCGAAATAAGAATTGCTAAACATATAAACGACTTCTAGTTAATTCGGATAACACTTGCTGATCAAGTAAGATGTGGCGAATGGTTTCATTTGGCAGTTGTTTTCAATCGGTCTGTTCTAAAGTCGTCTCAGGTATGCCATCTCGTACATACGAAACATATTGTTTCTCTGAATTAATTTCATTTTGAACATGAATTACAAAACACAGATCTTCACAATTTCTACGAAAACTGTGCCAGAAAATGATTTGAGGCGTGTAGGTTATACATCCGTTTCTAGGTTATTCCTTCTTAAAAACCTAATTGCCCCTTTAGCATCCTCTTGTTACTTTTCGGAATGCAAAATAGAAATGCATCCTAATTGTGCAACAACTGACCGATACGGAAAATTCACTTTTAGGTTTCTGTATATTTGAACGGACGACATGTCTCTACACAAAAGCTCATGTACGTAGCACAAAATGCTGGTGGAGCGGCGACACAGCTGGCGCAGACGTATTCAGTTAACGCTGTTGTTGGAACTCTTCCAGCATTGAGAAGGCCTAGTAGATTACGGTAAGTAAAAGTTTTTAAAGCTTAAAAACTTCAGTATAGTGACTAATTATTTTTACAGGTTTCGACTTGCATCGATATTCCTAGCGGAGGAACCAATGACTGCTGAAACGGTGAAAGCTGTTGTGCAACTGCAACCACATTATATTGGGAACTTCCAAACAGCAAACGTAGAACGAACTCCATTGTTCCATGAAGAAAAGGTGACAATCAAGAGAGTACATAAGTTTAATTCAATGAATTTTGTAGATTGTGTTTTCTCTGTCAGCAGCAGCTACACAAGAACTTACACTTGCAAAGATTCGCACAATGTACGGTAAAATGGATGCTGAAATTCTGTCACAACATGTAAGAGATAAATTAGTGTGATGAAAATCCGTGTAATTATTTCTTTCAGTTGGGTATTTCACCAAACGATCACAGCACACCTCTACGTGTTCTATGCAATACAATTTCACATGCACCGGGACCGGGTCGAACATTTGGTGGTGTTGTTGTAGGATATCTCGGAATGAGAACATTCACACCTCGTCCAGTACCATCGTTATTAGATTCAATAGGAGGATTTGCCAGTGTGTATGGTCTGATTGCAATGGCTGTTGATTCGGAAGGTCTTTATGCTTCTCTGAAATCACTCGTTTCTGCAATTCGTTCACAACCTCGATTACTTGCTACGTGGAATAACAATCGATCGTATCAGATTTTAGCAGTTCTTTTGGAAGATAAAGCGAATATGCTAAATTCCCATATAATGCATATGGTTTTTAATGTGACTGGAACTGCAGATACATCTCGGGAACATGCGCCAACGATTTCCAATCCATCTGCATTCGAAGACTTGCTATGTGATTTGAAAGTCTGGAAAGGAGCACCAAGTGAACTACACAAAATGCTTCTGGACCATTTCTATGAGCTGATAACAGAGTAAGCTGTAAACTTTCTTCTTTTTCATTTTCTCTCTTTTTACAGTCATCAACTCAATAACCTTCAAGTCGTACGTCGATCATCACTTCTGTCTCGTCTTCTACTGGTTATTCATGATGAAGCTTCACTGATTCAAAACACGGATGAAATCATTTTCAATCTGATATCAGCAATTATTCAACCAATGTGTGACAGTCGAAGTATTTTAAAAGTCGGACAATGTATTGCTGCAACACTTCCGACGACTGAAGCCGAATGCTATGAAGACTCACATATGCCTTTCCACATTTCTGAAATACAAAAGTTATTCCTCAAATCAACAGAGAATCCTCCACAAGCACTACATCGTGTATACATTCGAAATCGTCTGTTGAATATCATTGCGAACTTTTTATCCAATTCGAATGCTCAAGTGCAACAACAAATGTGTGAACAACTTGTTCGAACTCTTGGATTTGATTGGCTGTTTGCATTGATGTCTCCAGGAGTTCATTCTGGAACTATCTATTTGGCTCTCCGTATCCTATTACTTATTCTGAATCAACCATCACTTTTGATTCGTTTCAAAGAAGGATCAGCAAATGGAGGATGGCTTTCTGAGGCTGATTCCGTAGTTAGGAATCGAGCTGCAGTTGTTTTGGGATTCTCAGTGTCGGCCCACGGTGGAGCTGTTGGATCGAAGATTGACATCAACCCAGAGCTGTCAAATTGTGGAGGGTTTGCTGCATTAGAACACTTGATGGCCGCGCATGCTGACAAACCGTATCCATACTATGCAATGCTTTCTTTACTCGTGGGGCAACCAGTTCCAGCTTTGAGGTAATATATGAACATTTTGAATGGTGACATCTTTGAAAGTCAATACTTTTCGATCGTTTATGAGTTGACAGATAGGAAAAGACTAATTTAGCTGCCTATAGAGTTCAAGAAACTCGTTTCAGATTCTGTGATCAATTCAACATGGAACTCGTGTGGACTCATGTTTTTGGATTAAACTCAACAAGCTCAGTTTTCGATGCAATAAACTCAGTGAACTTTTGTTTCGATGCTCTAATACCATTACTGGCGATGATTCGAACTTCTATCTACCATCAGTCGACAATTCATCAACAATGGGCAATCACGAATCCATCCACTGTTATTCAAATGATAACATTCATGTATCAAAACTCTCCAGCATTTTTCAATATAGCTCATTCGGATGAGTTTATTCTGGCTTTATTCTCAACGCTTATTGAAGATACAAATGCGATGGGAGTAAAATCAGAAGTTGCAAACCGAAGAAGCCAAGATGGATCTCCGGATGCTGAATATTTCCAAGCTTGTAAGTTCCAAAAATTTAACAGATTTGCATTATTGTCATTATAAACTTTCAGTCCTTGTTCAACCAAATGTCAAGATCGTTATGGATCTTCTGAAGAAGATTTGCAGTGATAACTTACAAGTGAACACTTCAAAGAATGACACCATCATTGACATAATTCTAGATGTATGTTTCATCGAATAGTCTCTTGTAACAAGTTTTATTTCAGAACATTTCTGAAAGTGGAATCACTCGAAAAACCCAAGTTGCATGTTTGACTTCTCTGCTACACTCCGTACTCGAGCATGCTGTCAGCACAGATTTACTTGCTTCATCTGCTCTTCCACCGAGCATTCAAGCACAAAATATCATTCAAATCGTTTCTAATATTTCGCTGTTATCTTCTCGCGCTGTTGATGCTTTTTGGAATGGACTTGTCATTGGAAGTGAATCAATGAGAATGCTCTCCACAATTTATCATATTCAAGTGCTTGCAAATAAGAAAGTGAACAAAGCTGTGAACGCTGAACCAATTACCGGATGTGTTATGAGAATGACTCTTTTCATTTTGAGTCGGCCAATCGATTCAGTCCCAGTACAGTTATCAGTTCTAGATGCTCTCAGTTCTTTGGTGTCAAAACGATATCTCTTTTTGGCTTCGAACGAGGCGTGGTTCTTTGCTTCATTGACTCATCTCATATTCATGCTCTCTGTTACTCCAGATGTTCTTTTCCAGGTTAGTTTTGAATGTATAATTGTTTTTGACACTAAGTCCTTCCAGGATGATTCATCAGATTTGGATCGAACAAGTGCTCAGGTAGCAATGTGCGCATGTCGTGTATGGACAGACGTAATATATGCTAAACAAGGATTAATCGAGGAGACTTTCAAAAAACCGTGTGTTCCGGATATCAATGCTGCCCGTGCCCTTCTGTCTCACCCTGCCGGTGTGCAATGGCAACAGTTTGTTGATTCACAATTGAGAGCTATTCAAGCTGGATCAGCGTCACAAAATGCATCATACACAACTAAGGATATGATTCAACAACAAATTAGTTCGGTACGGATATATATTTCTTGAATTTTCATAAAGAAATGATTTTTGTGATTTTCAGAAGTTCAATCGTGTAGCGTCCGGAATCACTAGATTTGCTGCGAAAAGATCCATGAGTACAACTACAGCACTACCATCCTCTGGTCCGGGTTCAGTGGCGGCATGGAAAAATACATCTGCAGATAAACAGGTCATTTTCATGTGGCTTCGAGTTCATGTCAGCCTCATTAAGGAGCTTGTGAGAGCGCAAAGCACCAGGTTTGTTGTATATTTCGTGCTGATAAATTTACTATTTTCCAGATATACTGAATGGCACGCTCATGTTCGGAAATGGTGTCTTCATGATTGGCACCAATGGGAAGCTGAGTTGACTCGGGAACGAGGAATATGGGGCCCAGAACGTGCGTCCAAATTGGAAAAGTTCAAATTAGATCTGACTGAAGGACCGACTACAAGAATGCGTCGAAAGTTGATTCCCAACAGGAACTTTTATCATATCTATCCATTTCGACCACACTTGGAAGCACCATCAGCAAAAGCTCAGAGAGCTAAAGTAGCAATTTCTTTGGATTCCAAGCATTACTATGAAGCATGTTTGATTCACCGTCGGCGTACTCTTGATACAAGAATAATTGATTCCTCTTCTGTATCCGTCACATCTCCAGAAGATGGATCTGGGTCATCTTCGAACTTGCTCGGATACTCGTTCACTGATTTATCACGTAAGTGCACCGATAAATTTCAAAAAGATGAAGATTACTTTGAAATTCCTTGATAATTTTCAGAAATCAA
>GL380157.1:76635-94932 GCA_000143925.2 Caenorhabditis brenneri | reverse complement strand
TCCTGGATTTAATTGTTTCAGAATATCGACCCATCGCAAATTTGTCCTATTGATCAAATGGGAATGTGGGCTTTACCGCCACCAACAGGCCCGAATGGGAGTGAGTTGGAAAATTATATGTATATACAAAAAATGTTATATTTTCAGTGCGATATGGTATTCCTATACCGGCTCCACTCGTTCCACAGATAACCGCTTCCATTATGGAAGCCTCTAAAATGACATCTTCGACCAACACCAACATTTTAAACGCAATGACTTCATCCACATCATCAAATGATTCCTCTTCAGAATCTGGAGTTAGTGGTGTCAAAGAAGCGAAAGAAGAGAAAAAGAAGAAAAAAGAAAAAGATGAAAAAATCTGTCACGAAGAAAGGCAATCGACTTCCGATTATACCGGTAATACAATGTTGTTTTTTCATATCATGAACTTTTTCCAGATGACGATCCGATTCCATTGACCAGACGTAGCACCACTGGATCAGTAACATATAACTATGAGGAACAGATTGCGGAACGTCGAAAACACGAACAAGAACAAGAAGATCAAGAACGTCAAGAGCTACTCGAAGTTGAAAGACAACGACGGATCCTTGAAGATCGACGGGCATCAGAAGAAGAGATGAGGAAAAAAGTTGAAAAAGAAAGGATAGAGGTGAGTATAAATGTTTTCTTTAAATTTTTGTCAAGCCGAGTCTAACCTCTAGTATAAAGTTGTGTTCAGGAAGAGAAACGTCGAGCAGATCAGTTTGCTGCTGCAATGGAGAAAGCAAAGAAAGAGGCCGAACTGTTGAAAAGAGCTAAGCTCTACAAACATGTTCTTCGAGGAGCTGAAGAAGAAGGTGGAACTGAACAACTCGGAGAACTTGAACAAAAATTACTTGGTGTCGACGTCGAAACAGGAAGACGTCTCCTCAGAGAGGTTTCTGAAGTTGAATGGCACAAAAAGCAAGATGAAGTGGAAATGCGTAAAAATGCTCCACAATCCGATAGAAACTCTCATAACAGTTCATCCTTGAGCATCGGAAACCAATCGAGTCGAGGAAGATCTTCATCAATTGTAAGTTTGATTTGTGTTAAATATATTTCTGCTTCCTAGATATCCTTTTTGATGTTGTAAATGCTTCTATGTGTGCCTTCCAGAGTTCGCCAAGTAAGATGGACGGTGCTTTCACACGAAATTCCGTTGGGAGGAGATCAGTTCGTACCACCAGCAAAGAGAAACAAGGGGTGTTTGTACAAAAACCGAATACAGTGGAATCCACAAAAAAGTAAGAGAGGCTTCTTGGTGTTTGTTTCTTTGTTTTTAGTTTTAATAAGTGTCTTAAAAATGCTATAACTTCGCTCTCTTGTTAATATTTCAGCTCTAATGTTGACACTCCAATTTTGTAGAACGTCCATTTTATAGTTTTTTCTTTTAATGCAAACATGACCTGCCCACCCACACAAAATCAGTTTATTCGATTCCTTGAATTAAATTTTCATCTAGTTTCATCTTGTCTGGAGGGTTTGGTGCTCTTCAAAGAAAGGAAGTGAAATACACAAACTTTTATTCATATTTCTCAGACCTTTTCAGTTGGTCTATTGACTGAAAGTACACATGTATTGACTTTTGTTTTGAATAGGTAAACACCGTATCTCTTTTTTTCGCTATTTTTCCTTTATTTAACTGCTGAAACGTATTTTTTATTCATCGTGGGAACCAGAGAGAAAGTGAATTTGGTATGCAAATGTGTCCAACGCAGACGTATTCCACACCACTCTTTTTCTGGTCTCTTCCACTATATGTGAGTGCTCGCTGCGATAGCCGAAACGCCAAATATGGTGAGGAAATGGCGCTTTTTATGTAGATTCGGAGTGACAAATTGCGCCCTCTATATTCTGCGCAGATGTTGGCTTTTTTGCAAGGGGTTTCAAAGAAAATTTAGATATTTTTACCTCTTCTTTCAAATAATTAGTCATTGTGAATCCCTCCTATAGATTTTGCCTCAAATCAACTTTCTTCTTTCGATTATGTGCTCCTCAAAACATGAATTTTCGTTTGTGCTTGAATGCGTCCACTTTATTTCGAAATCGTAGGAGCGTTCTGTGCAGCTCATTTTCTATTTTTCTTTACTACTAAGAGCTCTTTTTGTGTTTTCGAAAGCAAAACCAAAAGATTTGATTATTATGTTAACCAACACTATTTAATATATTTTCACACAGTTGAATGATGAAAAGTTGATGTCAAAAATCGCATTCATTCTTTCAACGAAATTCGTGGGTTCATCCACTTACTTTCCTATCCTCCACAACTTCATTCTCATCTCTCAATTCGGTCGTATGCATTGGCCACTAAATCTCAATGTTCATGGGAACATTCTTTCTTGATTATATGTTAGGATGTCTGAAGTACCGCCTTCATTTTCGAAAGAACAATAGTACTTTTAACGAGTTCAGTTCTCTGTGATAACAATGATAAGTGATGTGGATATTCTTGTTTTGCTCAAATACTATATCAGGTCTAATACATATTCATAAATTCGGGAAGTATTGTATTCTCTTCTTCTCCACATATATACATTCATACAGCTAATGAATCTACGTCTCCTCATCTTCTTCACTGTTTCATCTCGTATTTTCTCTCGTTCGTGATCATATTAATAGTAGAATGAAATAGCTCATTTTGCATGAATATCTATATATTTGTGAACATGCTTGGTTATACTGTTCCTATGTATTTTGCATATTCCAAGTCGCCCGCTCATCTCTATCTCAAAATATAAAAATAATGTGTTTCTCTTTTATTAGAACAATACGTATTTCACTGTAGAGATTTTTCAGCTCCGAACCACTTCGTCCTCTTCAACAACAATCAGCTCCAGCCTCTCCGCAGTATCATTCAGCAGCTCTCCCTCCAACAAAAGATCTCCACGTAACACCATCTCGAGTTCAAGAAGCACATCTCGGAAATAAAACAACCCCATCACAACCAAAACAGGAAATGATGCTCAAATCAGGTGGTTACTATTGTCCAATGAATCGTGAGCCATTGTCTCACAGAGAAGAGACACGGGTATTGAATAAGGTAAGTGAAATCGAAGTATCCCCATTTTGTTCCGGGCGGTGTGAAGCTTTGTGTAGTAGTAGCTACTACTGTAGTAGTTAATTCACATCAGCTGTTTGATTGCAATGCAATGCAATGATTGCATTGCCCACGGCTCAATCAATCCTACAGCATTTTGTGGTTACTGTTGCTACAGGGAATCTAATGAAACTGAAAATGATTTAAAATAACAATCTTCTGAATTTACAAAATTGCTCTTATTCGGTTCTTTCTTGAAACAGTCTACTTTACGCAGAGGTGGTACTTAAAACAACATAAACTGTGAATTCCTGACGTATTAACACTAAACTTCAGGGTTATCCTTTGTACAAACATTCGAATGGCCTATTTTCAGCCAAACAGTACTTCTACGGGTATATATCACAACAATAACAAGTTTGAAGGAGGCGTTCGTAGACACAATGAGACACTGATTCCTCGTCTTCCAATGCGCCAGCCTGCCGATTTTTTCAGTATCGGAAAATGCGCAAACTTACAGCCTGGCGCGAAACGAGATGGAAAACATTTTGAACTAAAAATCTAGAATTTGTCGGAAAATTCTCGTTTTTTTTTCACTTTCATCCATTTTTAGTAGTTACGTCTCAAATTAGTGTGACATTGTGTGAAAAAAACACATATTTAACCATGTTTAAATAACCGGCGCCCTGCGTCGGGAAACGCGCCTGCGCGAGTCGCGTCAACCTCAGTCTGTGCGCATTGGAAGACGAGGAATCAGTGTGAGACTACGGTTAGTGGGCGTAAAATGCAAAAATTGAAGTATTGAAACGCAGTTTCTGGCACACCCATCTGTGTGCAAAGGAACACAAAAAATCGCGTTGAAAAGCAATAATCGGACGAACAACACGCTATCAAACACTGTTCTTCTCTCTCCTATCTTCATTTTTCTCTTTCTCTTCATCAACTTCTCTGTTTTTCTTTTCAATCTTCCGCTTTCTTCTCCACTCCCCCACTTGCCCACAAACTCTCCTGCAGACTGTTTGCTTAAGCTTGAAGGAGAAGCCGACAGTAGAGTAGAAAAGAACACTTGGTCATTGATGGAGATAGTTTTTTTCTATCTTTAAATGTCTGAGTCTTCTCGCTATTGCAACAGAAATGAATCACCACTAAATTACGTTATTGAAATCATCTGAAACATTGACTTGTTTCCTCTCGATTTTTATTCAATTTTTCAAACTACGTTATGGACTTGTAGGCTGTTTCATTATCCTTTCTACATCGTGCTGCTATCAGGTCACTGAACCCGGTGTCACTTTGATAAGAGCTTCCGCCATCACCTCCATTTTTGACATTTTTCTGTTTCACTTGTTTGACGTCACCATTCCTGACTATTACCACACCCAGTGTGCTCAAACATAGTATTGTTGCGATCTAGAGGGCCGTATCGTATTTTTCACGTCATTTTTTAATTATTGACGTATTTTCTATTCACCTGGAGTAATTCCCATCAATACGGTTCTCTCCAGAAAGCGTAATTACCTAGGTTTCTTCGATTTTCACTCTGTCGTCTTCTCACAATTTTGTTTTTTTTTTGTGAGCAATTACACTTGCTTACAATACACTACTAGGAATCCTTCCAAATCCAGTTTTTAATGTTATCACAACAAAAAATTATGAGAAAGCAGTGGTGGCTCGGAGCCAATAGGCTGGTGTGTATCAAGTTTCATTCATTTGATTAATGTTTACCTTTCTCTCGTAAGTGTTTCCTTTCGTTTGAATTTTGCATGCAGGTGTTTTCTCGATAGACATATTTCGAAATTTATGTTCCATTTCAATTAGTGCAAAGTGATTTGGGGTTACTGTTCACCAGTTATCAAACAAAGAAACTAGGTGGCACAGCCTCCTGTTAACCGCTCTACATTGATGACCCTCTGTTAACTGATCATTTCGAAAATAGAACCAATAAAACGATCATTCAGCAACAAAACGGAATTTTCTTCTTATCATTAGCATCATCACCACTATCCGAGACACTTTTTGCAGTGAGGTTATCACAACATTGATGACAGCGCAGAATGTTTCGCCTCTTCTATCTGTCGTATTCTCCCCTGTTTGTTAGGTAATTTAGATTTGTGTTTTGAACACGGAAAAAAATCCCGAGTTTCCGTTTTCTTTGCTTTTTAACTTCTTTTTCCCCAAAATTATTGCTTATAAAAAAATGCTTCAGGGAGAGGATCTGAGCACTGTAATAATAGTTTTGTAGATATCGAGTTTGTAATGCGTTCGAACAAAAAGGGAATAAGTTGTTCAAACTGAATTTCTGGCCTCATCATAGCTTTTTTCCGAACGGAATTTACATTGGGATAATAAGAAAATGAGAATCAGAATCATACGATTGCATAGTAAGAGATGATTTGAGATTGGGTCGTAAATTATAAGAAGGGACATCCCGCTAAACGGTGGTGTCGGTGTCTTCTTTTCTGTTGTGTCCACCATCATCCGGATGGACACAACAGACACAACACTCAACGGTGAGTGCGATGAATAAGAGAAGAACAGAAGTAAGAAAGATAGCTGCTGTTTTCTCCTTCCTTCCCTTCTCCCAGCTTTTTCCTCTTTTTACCCCCATCACACCAATCTGTTTGTGTGTAATACTACATTGATAGGTGTATTGACGATTTGCTCTTCATAATAAGAATGACCATCTGAACTTTCTAAACTTGTAATGTATAAGCACGTTAGCAAGGACTGTGGATTGGTGTGTGTTTCGTTCGTTCTAGAAAGGTAAACGTGTTGCGAGATCATTCTTTGCCGCTTCAAAAAATTTCCAAACTGATTGAAGTGTGGTTTAAAATTTTACTGTCTTGAGTGTCTTCGTTCTTCCGTTTCTCTTACATTCGCGTTTTATAGTCTACCGAGCAGCGTTAGCGCGATTTTATTAACGTGGAGAATTCATCCACCGCAGCCAAATGCTACCACCATTCTATGTCTTAAAGTTAGTATTACGAATTACGGAACATCTGCGCGGCAGATGTGCGCAATTTCCGAACTTTTGATTTCTTCCGCATATGTTTTGATCGGCTTTGAAAAAATTCTGCCAAGCTTGGTTGTAAAAAATATTTCTAAATGTCGTAATATAAAGGGTTACGTACGTAGGGAGCATCGCGTACATAGTACCGTAATTTACGACAGCTGCACCATTTTCAAGCTCATTTTTCTCTATTAATATTTGTCTCTCTCTATTCCTGTCATATATATTTGAGGTTTTCAGCAATCGGCTCTTTTCGGACCAATCGCCACTCGCAGCAGCATTAGGCGAAGCACAATGAGAACTGGATTACCATCTCCCTCTTCTGTTCGAGTTACACCAATGCATCAAAATCAACAAAGAACTTCGAGTTTTGAAGAAAGCAGCAGTGGCGGAGAAGACGGCAGTATCTCTCCAGAATTAAATCATAAGTAAGTAAGCTGAAGGTTATGTAAAACAAATCAGTGTTTGTTGCAGAGACCTGGAATCTCCGCTCCCATCATCAACAGAGAATGTTCATCCAGCTCCGATTTCGCCACCAGTAAAAATGAACTCAGATTTCGAATTCAAAGTAGGTATTTTCATGAAATAACTGACAAGCTTATTTTTCACTGTATTAATGATGTGCTTTATTAATTCGTTTTCAGACACCGTCACGGGCCCGAAGCGCTCTCAGTTCTCCAATGAGTAATTTTTTGAATGGAGGCGACAATGGTTCTCCCATCTCCCGTCCGGCTTCTAGTTTAATGCAACGCCTAGAGCAAAAAGGAACGATTCGTCGTGAAGATGAGTTCATATCGCAGGAAATCAGACGCGTCGCCGAAACAAATCTCTCTCGCAGTCCATCATTGGCTTCACTCCGTGGTTCAATGCAAAATTTGTCGCTTCGTGGAAGTCATCTGAACTTAGCTGGTACATCTGGAGAACTCCCTCCTAATTTATCGAAGTTCGCGAGTGTAGTGAGTGATTCTTTGAATTTTGATCAGATCAGTTTATGGGCTATTTCAGAACTCTCCTGCACGTCAATCGTTGTCTTCGATGAAAAAGACGACAGATCGTCAAACAGCCGTTCTTGAGCGACTTGGGCGTCTACGCGAATCTCTCCATGCCGGGAAGAACTATACACCTCCACGTAGTGGATTTTCATCTTCACGCATCACAACTCCTGCGCAGACGCCACCTATTTCGCCTCGCCCAGTTTTATAGATGTGTTGAGAAAATTGCTACATCCATTCTCTCTCAAACTGTGCCTTTCTCCCTATCATTTGTCTGAGCCATTCCTTCATCATCCCCTTGTCATGCTTTACCCGTTTTCAAAATTCGCGTTGTAAACTTTTCCTCTTTAGACATGAATTATTTCACTTTCCTCCAGAACATACTTTCTATCAAATAGATGTGACTTTTTTGTGTGACCTTTTTTCTGAAAATTACGGATTCCTTTTATGAAAAGTCGGAAAATCAGCTGTATTTTTCCATACTTTTCCTTTTCTACAACAACCATTTCCATGTCCAAATTATCCCATCAAATATTGTGAATAAACTATTCTAAACTTACTGATGAAATCGAGCTAATTGATTTGCATGTCACATAACTGGAGATTATTTGTAAAAGAAAACTTATCACCCGAAGTATACTATAATTGCAGAATGGAACAATCTCCAGAAAAACATAAATGGGGCATATTGAAGAATCCTTTTCGGTTTTATCAGGTAAATTCCCCGAATAAATCTTTCTGAAGTGTAACGTAAGCTTTTAAAAAATCAAGAAAATTAAAGATTATTTCAGCCTCTTCATTTTCATCCAACATCTCACTATCTTCTTGAATTTCTCATTTTCTTTCACATTTACATTCTCGCTGCTTGGCTTGCTCTTCGTGAAGCTTGGTTTGACAGAGCAGATAAAAGAAAAGTAAGAATATTATTGATATATTCAATTGCTATTCATCCTCAGGTTTTGAAAAATGAGTTATTTTCTTCACGACTGTGGCCACACAACAACAAAAGTCGGCGTAAGGTTTTGGTAGTTGGAGGAGATGGAACTATCGGCAGACAGGTTAACAACGTTTAGACTGATCAATTACTTTGTTTGTTTGTTAGATAGTCAGAATTCTTCAACAAAATTCGGAAATCGAGTGCTATGTTACTGTTCATCACAAGTCCACAACTAAACAATACTTCAACAAAGATGCCAACACAACCGTTTATGAATGTGATTTGATTCATAATGAACAGGTACTAATCGATCAAATAACTGAAAAGTTTCGTTTTATCAACAGATAATACTCCTTGCCAATGAACTCAAATGTCATCAGTTTGACGTGGCAATATTTGCCGCCGGAATAATGTTAGCTCCAGAAGTTCGTACATCAGATGGAGTAGAATTGCACAACGCTGTGAATGTTGTTGGACAGATTATGCTTTACGAGTTACTTCAAAATGAATGTAGAAGAGCAGTGTTTCTATCGTCAGCAACTTCACGAGTGGCTTGTTTTTCAAAGGATCCCGACTTCCTCTCCGTCTACGCTGGTCCTTATCAAGCATATGCTTCGTCAAAACTGAATTTGGCCGTTTATGTGAATGAAGTTGCAAAGAAACGGTATTATTTAGTTATAAACTTAGAATTATTTTTCTTTGTTTAGACATGTCACTGCTGTTTGCCTGCATCCAGGAACAGTTCCAGGACATCTCTACAAAAATGCAAATCTAGTGGTACGATATTTGAATTTCGCCGTACTTCCAAAACTCATGCGTTCTCCTGAAATGGCAGCTCTTCTTGTCTTGCATACAATTTTTCGAGAAGATGTGCAACCTGGCGCCTATTATGAAGACACAGAAATAGTGGATTTGGTTGAGTGGATGCCTGAAGAAGAACGCGACCGAATTTATAATACGATTTGTAAACGAATTGAAATGTGGATGGAACATTGATTTTATTTTTGCATATTTGTAATTTGTTGGAATACAAAGAAATAAAACAATTGTGTTCAAAACTTTAGAAGAGATCGAAATTTCGAAAATAAGAGGACGATATTTGGTATGATGAGGAAATAAGTAACAATTTTGACCAGCAAAAATGAGAATAAAGTGCAGTTAAACTACATTCAAAAACAGTGTTATAATGGAGCGTTGAAAAAACAACTAAACGCGTAGAAAATGGTTAGTGTGTGAAAAATCAAGTGAAGGCATGTAGTCGCTGTTTGGATTGGTCAAATCTTCCATGAGATCTTCGAAACTTGTGTTGTGGTGAGGTGCCAATGTAGGTGAACGAAGTGTTGTCGTAGGTGGAACCAATGTCGGATTGGGTCTCGCAGCGAACGATACGATCTCACAAACCTTGAAGAATAATAGTCAATTCAAGAATTAGTTGTCAGAAACTCCGCCGTATTGCTCGTTGAAAAATAGTCTTTTTTCAACATAAAGGTTTTTGAAAAGATTTTTCTTCAAATACTTCATCATCTCATGATGAGATCGATTCAAGAGCTAATCCCACGTTCTGTTATCTCTTATCTCTCAGGTCATGAACTCACTTCTTGTGGTGTCTTTCCGTAATGTTTCATCAAAGCTTCTAATTGAATCTCAAAAGATTGATCCATTGGTCCTGGAGTCATCATTGTTGGAGTCGTTGCAGTTGGTGATGACGTGGCAGATGAAGACGACGGCAACATCATTGACAACAGTGGATCATTGTTCTGATTCTGATGCTGATCGAATTTCCTAGGCAATTCTGGAGCAGCGAATAGATCAGAAGCTGAAGATGTAGGAATAATATCATGAGATTCAGAAGGACGAGGAGATGGACGAGGTGTTTGTTCTCGACATGCCACAACTGCAACACGGAGCGGTGTGAATCTGGAAACAGTTTGAATTGAAATGTTATATTTTGGGTGTCATGAACAGACAGAACATTTTATAGAAACATACTTGACATGCGTAACATGATTCAATGGTCCTTTGTCTGTTACATTCGATGCAACTCCTCTTACTCTTTTCACATCATCAACAGGAAAATATTTTGAGATAACACTCGAAACTGGCATATAGTCCAAGTTGTTTGTCAAAAGATAATCAACCTGTAACCCAATAAGTTAAAAAACAATTTCTCGTTTGTTCTATGAAACCTTTGCTGTCTCTGCTATATCTGAAATGTACTCCAGTATACTTTTCGCTTGTAGTTTCTTCAATTCAAGAGGTTCCAAATGAATTATTTCTCCACAAAGATTACGGTAACTGACACAAACGCTTCCACTCAGAACGAAAGTCAACCGGACAACCATACAATTATGACGTGGCATTAGAAGATTAACAACTGTTTGTGTATCTAAAAATCCATGCATCAGATTATGCTCCCAAAGAACTTTGACAGCAGCTTTTGGATCTTGAAATATTTGAAGAATTTCTAGGAACCCTCTCCAAACACTGAATCGCATTTGAAGAGTATCGGTATCAAATCGAAGATGTGAACAGAGAATATTCTTGAAACTGATGCAATCTTCTTCATTTTCTTCATCAAGTTCACTTGAATCATCCCCACATTGTTCACAATGCATTTTATCTTCTAGAAGTGCATAATCAGATTCTTCCATTGTCCGAGTTACTTCTCCATTGACCATAAAGTAGCGACGAGTTAGATTTTTGAATTGGGTCCATGTGAGAGCTGAAAAACCGGAAATGAAGGAGCTGACCTTAGCGTTGGAAACTTAGAAGAAAATTGATTGAAATACTGACGTTTTTCATTCCAATTCAGTAATAATTCATTGATCGAACAAGTTCCATACATCCAGAAGCATGTGGCAGTATACGATGAATTCATTCGTTGAACTTGACAATCTTGATTTCTTCTCGTGCTGATTGTAAAAGGAAGTGAAAGAGTTCGAACATAAATGTAGTCTCCGGTCGGAGACCACGTTTTTGCACGAATATAGAAATAAAAGAGTGGTCGTTTTCCAGTTGTTCCAGCACGACTATCCAATAGAACTGCATCCTGAAACAATGAAATAGGATTTTTGTGAAAGCTAAAACTACAAACCTTTTGTCTTGTTGTGCATAATAAATGCGGATAAGTTGTCTGCCATGCATTGGCATTCTCACTGAATGTTGGTGGAATCGTAACATATTCCTGACTATTCACATCTGATTTCTTGTGTGCTGTATTTCCACCAGTTCCTTTTTGATTTGCAGTTGCATTGTTTCTCTTAACACCTGTTGTTGGTTTCATTGCAATCAAAGCAGCTGATGGAAATACTCGTGGTTCTCGTGGAGTACTTGATCCAGATCGACATTGAATTATTTCATTTTGTATTGCAAATGCCGTTTCTTCACTAACTATTTGGATATCAAATGAGCGGTATATCAATGTCTAAAATAAAGTTTCTAATTTTTTTTACGTTAAAAAAAGTCTTACTCTGCAAAGTGTATGGCATGTAAAAGTGAAGAGGTTATTTGTGACCATAATAGGTGAGTTGATTGGTTCATTGCACATCAAAGCATCGTTCATTACATGTTCATAAGTGATGAAAACCTCATTCAAAAGTTGCCATAACGTATCAGGCGTTGCGTATGTATTTTGTGAACATGTCTGACATTCGTATCGAAATCCTTGAATCCTTACAGCCAATAAACCCAGAGTATATGCTATGCTCGTGTAATGTCTTTTGATTTCACGACTATCTTCATCTTGCATTTTCTCCTGATTTGATAGTTTTGTCACTTGAGCTTTTCGGAGATCTGAGTGAAATCCTGGGGCATTTTCAGCACAAGCTCTTCGAAAAGCAGAAAGACACGGTTGAAGCTGAAGTTTCTTTTTGTTGCGTTTCAAAAGTTCTTGTTAAATTTTACCTGTCTTGTAAAATACGCTCTCATTTTGATCTCAATGTTACAATTCGGATTGTCCAATTGAGAATATAAGCCGTGCAGATAGTGTAAAGAACTGTTATAAAGCTCATGGAATTGATTCCACCACTGTTTCGCTTCTGCACAAACTTTTGGAATTCTCATTGGACGGGCTATATTGACGAGACGGACCAGAAGATGATTGAAACTTTGAGTTATTTCTCGATCAACGATTTCATTTGGAAGACGAGAGAGGCATGTTAAAAGACCCCATGCAAGGACAATCCATTCCTCTTCGAATTCATTGTCTCCTATATCATTTGATGGTAACGCTGAAAATAAGACATTTTCAGAGTGTTTTTTTCTGAATTGAAATTTGAGATCATGAAAGAAGTTTTGTTCAAGAACCTATCGTTTTCTATCTTCCTACTTTACGAAATCTCTTAATTTCTTCTCAGTTGTATGCTATAGTTAGCGATTGTTTTTTCTTTTATCAAATAAACTTTCGATCTTTTTTTCATGAATTCTTTGCAGAGGGTCTTCATATTCTCCCCTTTTCTAATTGACCATCATCTGTATATAATCAGAAAGACAGATGAGTTTCTCAATGATATATTCTTCGTATCAAATTGACATGTAAGAAGGATGTGATCGTAAATCAAAAGCGCATCTATGTCATTGTTATCTTTTCTCTCTATTTTCCTTTCCCTAATTCTTATCTTCTCATTGTGTTTGTATCCACAATCTCCTAAAAATCAACGCCTTCAGATTGAATAAAATGTAGCCACCACGTGGGATGAATGCGTCGATTAGATCAAAATCCATTGTATTTTATATCAGTCTAATCGTCGTACCTTCTATCCGTTTCTCGATTATTTGTTCCACGTGGTTTCTGAGAATGGCAATATTACCCTCAATATTTGCAACTTCTTGTTCATTTTGAGGTTCTTTCGAGAGTTGTACAAGCTGAGAAAAAAAGAAATTGAAGAAGGAAATTAAAGAAAAACATACCAGTTCATAAACAATTTTCTGATAATGTTCAACTGTCGAGAATGGAGATATCGTTTTTATTTGTGTTGTCATTCTATCATAGCCTGCAAGTGATCGAGAATTAGAAAATTGAATAATGTGAACGTATGACAAAGGGAAAATCGAATGAAGCTTTCTGAAATTGTATGTTGATATTCAGAGTCTGTGATCCGTTGTTCAGTTTGATAGGTTATGGGAAGTCTGAACTTCAACAACAAAAAGAGACTTACAACTGATGATGTAATGAGTTTAGATTGAGACTATTCAAAACAAAGAAAAATCAAAAATTTATCAATGGTGATGATAAATGAGAGTAGGTGTGTTCGATAAATTTGACAACAATATTTACTTTTGTTTTAGAAAATATAAAAATATTTAAACTCATTGAGTTTTGAACTCTTCGGAGATTCAAAACGTATTTGGAAAAGAATGCTTCGAGTTATCCAAGATTATCTCTAAAACTGTTAGAATGTTGAAAGAAACGATAGTGTTTGGTTTTAAATATAGACATATACTTTAGAATGGGTAATAAAAATGGGAATCCAGGGAACAAAAATAAGGTCTGAGTGATAATCAGATATATATAAACGAATTAAAAGAAGAATTGAGGGTTTTCAGACTGAGTTCTCACGACTTATGTTCCCTAACTTTTGGGAGTTTCGATTTCTACTGCTCATCAATCTTTCGAGAACAATAATTTGAACTTCGAGAAACGTTGAGTGAGCATATCTATTCTAATTCTTCCTAGATTTGGTCATTGTTGTTTTGAGAGAGAGAAAAGCGTAATACGATTACTGTAGATTGGAAGGGAATCTTGTTATGAATGTTGATCCAAGGAACTAACAAGTAAAGCTGATAAAAACGGAGAGAGAGACACACATAGAAATAAGAAAATGATCATTTTCGTTGGTTAGACGTACAACTGGAATTCATACACTGATGAGATGGAATAGGAAATAATTGAGAGAGAATTTGAAAATGGGAGTGTCCAGAGATGATAACAATGATAAGAGAGTGTCCAACTGATACTGTAGGAAGAAGAGAAGAAAAGAAGTGGAAAATGATATAGTGATAGGGTTGACAAGGCAAATTTAAAGAGGAAACAAGACGATTTCGGTCGTCTTCTTCTGAATTTTCATTATGTTTCGGTTACTGTTTCTACGTCTTCTAATCACCACGTGACTTTATGATATAGTTAAAAAGAATGAGAGACGCAGAGATTAAAGGTCATGGAGAGTGAGAGGGGTGGTCTGTGTTGCAGTTACAGCTATCAGCTGGTTGTCAGCAAACCACGAGGAATCATTATAGTATGTACTTGTGAGAATATTAAAGTGGCGTGGCACATTACAGAAACGAGACAACATGGCGTGAACAAGATCATCAAGTGTACCGAGTTATATGGAAGAGAAGGGAGAGTGAGGGTTTGGCTCTTTGTGCATTCAGTTATAACTTTGTTTGATTAATGAAAATGAGGTTTTATTCATTTAAACTCCATTTTATTCCCTTTCTGAAATCATGAAAACATTCTTGTTTCAAAGCAAAACTTCAAAACGTCAATATTAACCAATCTGATATTAGGTTTCCTCTACATATTAGAAGAAAGAACAAAATATTTTTTGTAACCTGGAAGTTAAAAACTTTTTGAGAAAAACGGATTAAATATTTTATCAGAGAGTGAAATTAAGATGTCTGGCTTGGCTGATGTTAGTGATAACCAGAGTTTTCAACAAAAGAACTTATTATGCAAAAATTTTTAATTAAATACTTTTTGACTTTTTTAAAAATATCATTGAAATTAAGTGCATTTATTATATTGGGAGAGGTCGATTACTAGCTTTCATTATACTATGACTTCACCAGTTGTTGAATTTTAATAATTGACCAATAAACTGTGAATGACAGGAAAATGGAAAAGTTCCAAATAGAAACATTTGGAACAAAATGACTGATGATGACATAGACCTTCTTCGTACTTCTGTACCCATTATTCTCATTTCATCTTATCTATTTTTGTGACGTGGATCATCATTGATTTACAATCTTTCTCTCAGAACAACAAGAATATTTATGATTTCAAAAAGACGAAGCTATTAGAAAAGATAAAACTGATCTGTATCAAATCTCTAGTCTGGTATATGTGAAATAAAAAAGTTTCAAGTTTATTTTATAGTTTTCTTTTGCTGTTTAATTGGAAATTGAATGAAAAGAAAAACGAAAACCGTTGTTTTATTTCAATTTTATATCCTCTGGCTACCGCAAAAATCTGACAACATGTAGGTGAAAACTGATCAGGGTCATTGCAAATTTTCATCAGATTTCCGCAAAAATTATCATTTTTGGGTGGTTTATAAAAAACATTTTAGGTGGAACAAAATGGGAATGAAGTCAACTGAAACTGGGGAAAAACGAATTTAAGAAATAAATGTAAATGGGGTGAGTGACAACTGAGATAGGAGACAAATTGTGATAAGAGAAAAATGGGGTTTTCGTTGAAATTTGAATTTCATAACAAGTTTCGAATCTTGTTTTCTTATAATTCAGTTATAATAGATAAGACTGTTCTGGAAAAAAATCATTGACCCGTGGGATGATCATTTTAATGAACCGTTTTGAGTGTTGGCACTTTAGCAATTAGGTTTTTCTTGGAATAAATTATATTCCTTTCAAAGAAGTTCAGGTATTTCGTTTTTTCAGTGAATCAGAAAATGGGATTGGGAAGCTCAAATGAAGACACTAATCGAGGGAATTTCTAGGAAAGGATTCTTCTCAGCGTTTATATTTTTCTCTTTTCTTCATCAAACAATTTTCATCTTCATTATCAATGAACTCAAAAACAATTTGAATTTTTGGAACATCACTCGATCTCCATCCATTTACCATCTACCAATCCCTTGACTCCCATTTCATTTCCATGCCTGTCGAGTAATAATTTTCTGATCAATGCGGAAATTGAGGCTCGTTCGAGTGTTGGCTCGTTTAATTCGCGCTGCCAATGACCGAAAATCTTGATTTCTCGGGCGAGCAATGCAAACATCCTGGCGCGGTAAACCTATAAAAGTGGACTGGACTCTGGATTAGAGCATAATACTACATATCATTCGTCATGCAATATCAAAAACAATACTCGAAAACTTCATTGGCTCTTCTTTTGATTTTGAATGTTGCAACGTCATCAGCTTCTATTTTCACAAGTTCTGATGATGTTTCTGAAGTAACAAGTAGTACAACAACAAGTACAACAGCAGTTGCCATTCGTGCTAAAAGACAATGTGGTGGAATGGGAGGATGTTGTGGAGGAATGAGTGGTTGTGGATGTGGATCCATGGGAATGTGTGGACAGGTTCGTTTTTATCTATTGAAAATGTTGTTTACTTTCAGTTTTTCGTAACTTCTTCTTCTATAAAAAAAAAATCAAATTATAAATTCAAAACACCAGTCGTTTCTGAAAAAAAAAACTACCAAGCACAACTCTTTAAAACATTCAATTCTAAAAGATCAAATGTGTACAGGTTTTGATGATTCGAATTTATTCACTTTTTTTATTCCAATAATGAACTTAGATCACCAAAAAATCATTAACCACTTGAAGGGTTCTTTTTTTATCCTTTCATTTGATACACTATTTGTAAAATTCCTTTTAAAGTTTCAATTGGAAATTGGAAAAAAAGAATTGCAGACATGCTGCCCATCAGCCCCACCACCATGTAGCTGTGGAACTCCAGGATGCATGCAATGTGTTCAGCAGACAGTGCTAGTTCCAGTCACCACGACAACTTGTTGTAAATGTTGTCAACCAGTGTGCACAAATGCTTGCACAAACGTAAGATACAGTACTATTCAAAAGGTTCGTTAAACACTCTAATTGAAGGGCGGAGGATGTTCTTGTGGATGCACTCGTGGTGGATGCTCCAGAAAGAGACGGTCTCTTTTAGCTATTGCAAGTGAAGAAATGAGCAAAAAGGGAGATGTTATGGTCTGAAAAGAAAACAATTCGAATGACAAAATGAAATAGTTTTAGATTTATTTATTTTCTGAATAAATTATTTAATCAAGAAATCGTATCAAAAGAGAATTATCACTGAACAACACTGGGTTGTGAGAGTAAACTCAGTTGAAATGCAAGAAGGAGTTTTTCAAGAAAATTACCGAAACTTTATACTCTTTGGCTGACTAAAAGTTTCAAGTTTTAAAAAATGTATTTTTTTTACTGAACAAAATCCTCGTGCTTATATACGAGAACAGGAAAATACAGAAGCATAATTGAGATTTGGGTAGTTCAAATATAATTGAAATAGAATGTAGTTTGATCGGAATTAATTAATTTCGAAATTAAATTATTCTTGACTGATCTTGGTCTTAAAGAAGAACGAAAGAGATCAATTTGAGATACCGTAACCGATGACATGATCGCAATTTTCAAAAAAGAAACGACTAACAAACAAAAACGTAGTGAAATTGGGTGTTCAAGCACGTTTTTCCACCTGGCTTGGACCCACTGATCTTCGAGAAACAGGAAAATCTCGAGAGGATCTGAAGGAGGAGGAAGAGGAATGATAAAGTGATATAGGTGAGTTGATAAGGAAAGTGACCGAAGCAGTGAATCTTTTCTTTCGCACCAAAGAAGCTAATTGATAATCAGATCATTTGAAACTAATGCTTCGCACCTCTCCGTTCATCTTTTTACTTTCTACTCTCATTATCCCGTTAGTCAGGGCAAAAGGTAGGTCAATTTGTGACATACTTTATTCGTTGGGTATCATTTCTAAAGACTTTTACATCAGAAGAGCACAAAATAAAATGAATTCCAATTCTATCATAATTATAACAATAGGAACCTTTCAGCCCCTTATCTTCGAGATCGTCCCAGAGGTCTTGGTCTTCTTCAATTGCCAACTGGAATGTCCGATGAAAGATCTGGACCCATTCTACCAGGATTGTACATTGCAGGAAACAAAGTCAATGAGAAACCACAAACTGTACCAGATGTCCATCTTCCAGGTCAACCAGCTGTGTTCTCTGGAAGGTACTGAAGTTCGTTTTTAACTGAAGATTTAAAAAGAAACACTGAAGAAAACTTTTGAAATTGTAAACATGAGCGTACTAAAACATTTCACAGTACTAGTTTATAGATCAGCATTCAATCCATTCACTCACATGGTCTCTGCTGTATACGCTGAAGATTTGTCTGATGGTTGGGGAGCTGGAATGGCAGTTAATGTGAGTTTTACTGATTATCTCTGTGAAATGCATAACACGTGTATCATATTTATCTGTTCTGTATTCATCTGTTCTGAAGTAATCTTAGCGTTCACATTAACCCTCTTTTGGAAACTCTTGAGTTTTGTAGGGTGAATCAAAATTAGAAATT
>GL380157.1:60961-76625 GCA_000143925.2 Caenorhabditis brenneri | reverse complement strand
ACGACTATCTTCATCTTGCATTTTCTCTTGATTCGATAGTTTTGTCACTTGAGCTTTTCGGAGATCTGAGTGAAATCCTGGGGCATTTTCAGCACAAGCTCTTCGAAAAGCAGAAAGACACGGTTGAAGCTGAAGTTTCTTTTTGTTCCGTTTCAAAAGTTCTTATTAAATTTTACCTGTCTTGTAAAATACGCTCTCATTTTGATCTCAATGTTACAATTCGGATTGTCCAATTGAGAATATAATCCGTGCAGATAGTGTAAAGAACTGTTATAGAGCTCATGAAATTGATTCCACCACTGTTTCGCTTCTGCACAAACTTTTGGAATTCTCATTGGACGGGCTATATTGACAAGACGGACCAGAAGATGATTGAAACTTTGAGTTATTTCTCGATCAACGATTTCATTTGGAAGACGAGAGAGGCATGTTAAAAGACCCCATGCAAGGACAATCCATTCCTCTTCGAATTCATTGTCTCCTATATCATTTGATGGTAACGCTGAAAATAAGACAATATTTTTTTCTAAATTGAAATTTTTTTTAAAGAACCTATCGTTTTCTATCTTCCCACTTTAACGAAATCTCTTAATTTCTTCTCAGTTGTATGCTATAGTTAGCATTTATTTTTTCTTTTATACTTTCGATCTTTTTTTCATGAATTCCTTGCAGAGGGTCTTCATATTCTCCCCTTCTCTAATTGACCGTCATCTGTATATAATCAGAAAGACAGATGAGATTCACAATGATATATTCTTCGTATCAAATTGACATGTAAGAAGGATGTGATCGTAAATCAAAAGCGCATCTATGTCATTGTTATCTTTTCTCTCTATTTTCCTTTCCCTAATTCTTATCTTCTCATTGTGTTTGTATCCACAATCTCCTAAAAATCAACGCCTTCAGATTGAATAAAATGTAGCCACCACGTGGGGCGAATGCGTCGATTAGATCAAAATCCATTGTATTTTATATCAGTCTAATCGTCGTACCTTCTATCCGTTTCTCGATTATTTGTTCCACGTGGTTTCTGAGAATGGCAATGTTACCCTCAATATTTGCAACTTCTTGTTCATTTTGGGGTTCTTTTGAGAGTTGAACAAGCTGAAAAAAAAACAAATTGAAGAAGGAAATGAAAGGAAATCATACCAGTTCATAAACAATTTTCTGATAATGTTCAACTGTAGAGAATGGAGATATCGTTTTTATTTGTGTTGTCATTCTATCATAGCCTGCAAGTGGTCGAGAATTAGAAAATTGAATAATGTAAACGTACGAAAAAGGGAAAATCGAATAAAGCTTTTTGAAATTGTATGTTGATATTCAGAATCTGTGATCCGTTGGTCAGTTTGATAGGTTTTGGGAAGTCTGAACTTCAACAACACAAGTGAACTTACAACTGATGATGTAATGAGTTTAGATTGAGACTATTCAAAACAAAGAAAAATCAAAAATTTATCAATGGTGATGATAAATGAGAGTAGGTGTGTTCGATAAATTTGACAACAATATTTACTTTTGTTTTAGAAAATATCAAAATATTTAAACTCATTGAGTTTTGAACTCTTCGCAGATTCAAAACGTATTTGGAAAAGAATGCTTTGAGTTATCCAAGATTATCTCTAAAACTGTTAGAATGTTGAAAGAACCGATAGTGTTTCGTTTTAAATATAGAAATAGACTTTAGAATGGATAATAAAAACGGGAATCCAGGGAACAAAAATAAGGTCTGAGTGATAATCAGTTCTATAAACGAATTAAAAGAAGAATTGAGGGTTTTCAGACTGATTTCTCACGACTTATGTTCCCTAACTTTTGGGAGTTTCGATTTCTACTGTCCATTTGAGAACTATATTTTGAACTTCGAGAAACCTTGAATGAGCGTATCAATTCTAATTCTTCCTAGATTTGGTCATTGTTGTTTTGAGAGAGAAAAGCGTAATACGATTACTGTAGATTGGAAGGGAATCTTGTTATGAATGTTGATCCAAGGAACTAACAAGTAAAGCTGATAAACACGGAGAGAGACACACATAGAAATAAGAAAATGATCATTTTCGTTGGTTAGACGTACAACTGGAATTCATACACTGATGAGATGGAATAGGAAATAATTGAGAGAGAATTTGAAAATGGGAGTGTCCAGAGATGATAACAATGATAAGAGAGTGTCCAACTGATACTGTAGGAAGAGGAGAAGAAAAGAAGTGGAAAATGATATAGTGATAGGGTTGACAAGGCAAATTTAAAGAGGAAACAAGACGATTTCGGTCGTCTTCTTCTGAATTTTCATTATGTTTCGGTTACTGTTTCTACGTCTTCTAATCACCACGTGACTTTATGATATAGTTAAAAAGAATGAGAGACGCAGAGATTAAAGGTCATGGAGAGTGAGAGGGGTGGTCTGTGTTGCAGTTACAGCTATCAGCTGGTTGTCAGCAAACCACGAGGAATCATTATAGTATGTACTTGTGAGAATATTAAAGTGGCGTGGCACATTACAGAAACGAGACAACATGGCGTGAACAAGATCATCAAGTGTACCGAGTTATATGGAAGGGGAGGGAGAGTTTGGGGGTTGGCTCTTTGTGCATTCAGTTATAACTTTGTTTGATTAATGAAAACGAGGTTTTATTCAATTCAACTCCATTATATTCCCTTTCTGAAATCATGAAAACATTCTTGTTTCAAAGCAAAACTTCAAAACGTCAGTATTAAGCAATATGATATTAGGTTTCCTCTACATATTAGAAGAAAAAAAAAAACAAACTATTTTCTGTAACCTGAAAGTTAAAAACTTTTTGAATTAAACGGATTAAATATTTTATCAGAAGGTGAAATCAAGATGTCTGGCTTGGCTGATGTTAGTGATAACCAGAGTTTTCAACAAAAGAACGTTCTCGTTATTATGCAAAACCTTTTAATCAAATACTTTTTGACTTTTATAAATATCATTGAAATTCAGAGCTTTTATTATATTGGGAGAGGTCAATTACTAGCTTTCATTATACTATGACTTCACCTGTTGTTGAATTTTAATAATTGACCAATAAACTGTGAATGACAGGAAAATGGAAAAGAAATAGAAACATTTGGAACAAAATGACTAATGATGACATAGACCTTCTTCGTACTTCTGTACCCATTATTCTCATTTCATCTTATCTTTTTTTGTGACGTGGATCATCATTGATTTACAATCTTTCTCTCAGAACAACAATAATATTTATGATTTCAATAAGACGAAGCTATTAGAAAAGATAAAATTGATCTGTATCAAATCTCTAGTCTGGTATATGTGAAATAAAAAAGTTTCAAGTCTATTTTATAGTTCTCTTCTGCTGCTTAATGGGAAATTGAATGAAAAGAAAAACGAAAACCGTTGTTTTATTTCAATTTTATATTCTCTGGCTACCGCAAAAATCTGACAACATGTAGGTGAAAACTGATCAGGGTCATTGCAAATTTTCATCAGATTTCCGCAAAAATTATCACTTTTGGGTGGTTTATAAAGAACATTTTAGGTGGAACAAAATGGGAATGAAGTAAACTGAAACTGGGGAAAAATGAATTTAAGAAATAAATGTAAATGGGGTGAGTGACAACTGAGATAGGAGACAAAATGTGATAAGAGAAGCAAGGGTTTTCGTTGAAATTTGAATTTCATAACAAGTTTCGAATCTTGTTTTCTTATAATTCAGTTATATTAGATAAGACTGTTCTGGAAAAAAAAATCATTGACCCGTTGGATGATCATTTTAATCAACTGTTTTGAGTATTGGCACTTCAGCAATATGGTTTTTCTTGGAATAAACCTTATTCCTTTAGAAAAAGTTCAGACCTTTCGTTTCTCAGTGAATCAGAAAATGGAATTGGGAAGCTCAAATGAAGACACGTAACGAGGGAATTTCAAGAAAAGGATTCTTCACAACTTTTACATTCTTCTCTTTTCTCCAACAAGCAATTTTCATCTTCATTATCAATGGACTCAAAAACAATTTGAAATTTTGGAACATCACTCGATCTTCATCCATTCACCATTTACCAATCCCTTGACTCCCATTTCATTTCCATGCCTGTCGAGTAATAATTTCTTGATCAATGCGGAAATTGAGGCTCGTTCGAGTGTTGGCTCGTTTAATTCGCGCTGCCAATGACCGAAAATCTTGATTTCTCGGGCGAGCAATGCAAACATCCTGGCGCGGTAAACCTATAAAAGTGGTCTGGATTCTAGATTAGAGCATAATACTACATATCATTCGTCATGCAATATCAAAAACAATACTCGAAAACTTCATTGGCTCTTCTTTTGATTTTGAATGTTGCAACGTCATCAGCTTCTATTTTCACAAGTTCTGATGATGTTTCTGAAGTAACAAGTAGTACAACAACAAGTACAACAGCAGTTGCCATTCGTGCTAAAAGACAATGTGGAGGAATGGGAGGATGTTGTGGAGGAATGAGTGGTTGTGGATGTGGATCCATGGGAATGTGTGGACAGGTTCGTTTTTATCTATTGAAAATGTTGTTTACTTTCAGTTTTTCGTAACTTCTTCTTCTATAAAAAAATCAAATTATAAATTCAAAACACCAGTCGTTTCTGAAAAAAAAACTACCAAGCACAACTCTTTAAAACATTTAATTCTAAAAGATCAAATGTGTACAGGCTTTGATGGTTTGAAAGTATTCACTTTTTTTTATTCCAATAATGAACTTGGATCACCAAAAAATCATTTACCACTTGAAGGGTTCTTTTTTTTATCCTTTCATTTGATACACTATTTGTAAAATTCCTTTTAAAGTTTCAATTGGAAATTGGAAAAAAAGAATTGCAGACATGCTGCCCATCAGCCCCACCACCATGTAGCTGTGGAACTCCAGGATGCATGCAATGTGTTCAGCAGACAGTGCTAGTTCCAGTCACCACGACAACTTGTTGTAAATGTTGTCAACCAGTGTGCACGAATGCTTGCACGAATGTAAGATACCGTACTATTCAAAAGTTTCATTAAACACTTTAATTGAAGGGCGGAGGATGTTCTTGTGGATGCACTCGTGGTGGATGCTCCAGAAAGAGACGGTCTCTTTTGGCTATTGCAAGTGAAGAAATGAGCAAAAAGGGAGATGTTATGATCTGAAAAGAAAACAATTTGAATGACAAGTTGAAATAGTTTTAGATTTATTTATTTTCTGAATAAATTATTTAATCAAGAAATCGTATCAAAAGAGAATTATCACTGAACAACACTGGGTTGTGAGAGTAAACTCAGTTGAAATGCAAGAAGGAGTTTTTCAAGAAAATTACCGAAACTTTATACTCTTTGGCTGACTAAAAGTTTCAAGTTTTAAAAAATGTATTTTTTTTTACTGAACAAAATCCTCGTGCTTATATACGAGAACAGGAAAATACAGAAGCATAACTGAGATTTGGGTGGTTCCATTATTGTTGAAATAGAATGTAGTTTGATCGGAATTAGTTAATTTCGAAATTAAATTATTCTTGACTGATCTTGGTCTTAAAGAAGAACGAAAGAAATCAATTTGAGATACCGTAACCGATGACATGATCGCAATTTTCAAAAAAGAGACGACTAACAAACAAAAACGTAGTGACATTGGGTGTTCAAGCACGTTTTTCCACCTGGCTTGGACCCACTGATCTTCGAGAAACAGGAAAATCTCGAGAGGATCTGAAGGAGGAGGAAGAGGAATGATAAAGTGATATAGGTGAGTTGATAAGGAAAGTGACCGAAGCAGTGAATCTTTTCTTTCGCACCAAAGAAGCTAATTGATAATCAGATCATTTGGAACTAATGTTTCGCACCTCTCCGTTCATCTTTTTACTTTCTACTCTCATTATCCCGTTAGTCAGGGCAAAAGGTAGGTCAATTCGTGGCATACTTTATTCGTTGGGTATCGTTTCTAAAGACTTATACATCAGAAGAGCACGAACTACAATGAATTCCAATTCTATCATAATTAAAACAATAGGATCCTTTCAGCCCCTTATCTTCGAGATCGTCCCAGAGGTCTTGGTCTTCTTCAATTGCCAACTGGAATGTCCGATGAAAGATCTGGACCCATTCTACCAGGATTGTATATTGCAGGAAACAAAGTCAATGAGAAACCACAAACTGTGCCAGATGTCCATCTTCCAGGTCAACCAGCTGTGTTCTCTGGAAGGTACTGAAGTTCGTTTTTAACTGATGATTTTAAAAGAAACACTCAAGAAAACTTTCGAAAATTGTAAACATGAGCGTACTCAAACATTTTACAGTACTAGTTTATAGATCAGCATTCAATCCATTCACTCACATGGTATCTGCTGTATACGCTGAAGATTTGTCTGATGGTTGGGGAGCTGGAATGGCAGTTAATGTGGGTTTTAAACGACTGATTATTTCTGTAAAATGCGTAGCACGTGTATCGTATTTATCTGTTCTGTATTAATCTGTTCTGAAGTAATCTTAGCGTTCACATTCACTTTCTTTCTTGAAACTCTTGAGTTTTGTAGGTTGAATCAAAATTAGAAATTGAATTTGATTTCATACCGCAAATACTTCAAATAGAGACGCCTACCTGTCGCCTGTTCTCAGTTTCATTTCGTGTTCAGATTAAATATGTTGCTCACTTAGAGCTTAGGAATCTATACCACCTTTCCACAATCATTCATTTAATTATTATTTCCAGGGCGTCAATAACCATGGTTTGAACGTTCGAAAAAACTTTGATTCGTACGCTGATGTTCCACTGAATTTAAACGATGGAATGTATCAACCGTTCATTTCTGCATTCACAGTTGGAGGAGAATACGATCCATCAAAGATTCGAGAAGTTTCTGGATCTCTAGATCTTCCAGTTCCGGGAATCAACGAATTGTTCGATTTGAATGGAAGAATCATGACTAAACATGCGCTTATTGTAAATTCAGCTATAGAATTCCCACTAACGCTTTCTGATCCAAATGAAAGAGCTCCTTATACATTCAAGGTATTTTCGCTTCCAATCTTCTGAAAGTAACGAGTTTCATTTCAGTACGCCGTTTGGGCTCCGGATCGTCATATGGCTTATGGACACGTTATGCCAAATGTTAATTTGTTCGTGATTGGAAAGGACAAGATTATGGAACGTTTGACGCAAAACAGATTGAACCCAACAATGATTGGATGATTTTTAACACACGGTTTTTCGACATGTACAGATAATAATAACTTTATTAACAAGTATAGGTGAATAGCTTTATCTACACATGAAATAAAACAAATATTACTCTTCACTTCCTTTTTTGAGCCAACTTGAAAGAAACGATACAAAAATCATTCATAAATACGTTGAAACCAACTTTTTTGGAAAGTTATAACCTGGAGAAGTTTAGGCAATCCTACAATTCATGTTTTCAGAAATCTGAAAAGCATCCAATGGCGGAGTATATCTGACAGAGTTCCAATTAAATTAATTAGTTTTATAAAAAAAATCTTTAGTGAATTTGTCCGTTTTTTCGGGAACCGGAAAATCTCAAGAAACTCAGATCGAATGCGCCGTTATACAGTATACTTCTTGCCGTTTCTGTTTACGAACAAAACCGAATACGGTTTAATGGAGAGTGTTCTGCCGTCAGTTACGTAACTGACTAGTAACTAGTTACTTCTTAATTTTTTAAAAATAATAATATGTGTTTCTCACTTTTCCCCTTGCCCGGCTCATTCCGACTCTAATTTACACATTCTTTTTGTTTCCTGTTTTTGCATACAACGATGCTCCGAAATTTCGCTTGCGCACGGTGTTTATCGTAAATCCCATCAGTTTCTATATTTTTTTTGGTTTTTCCCCCATTTTTTCGCTTTTTCTTACTTAATAAACGTTTGATTTTATTATTTGTATAGATAGTTTCAATTTTTAGGTACATGACAACACGCTTGATCGTTAAGAACTTGCCTAGCACCTGCACTGAACAGCAGCTTCGAAAGTTTTTCGAAAAGTATGGTCAGATTTCTGATGCCTCACTAAAATACACAAAAGAAGGAAAGTTTCGTGGTTTTGCATTTGTTGGATTTTTGGATGAAGGTTCTGCAGCGAATGCTATTTCGAAATCCAATCAAACCTTTTTCAACTCTAAACGATTAACGGTAGTGCTGTTTTTTTTGTTAAATAATAAATGGTGGACTTAGGTTGAGGAATGTCGGCCGTTTGGGGATGCAAATAAGCCTAGAGCTTGGAGCAAGTATGCTAAAGATTCTAGCGCCTACAAACGCGCTCATCCAGACCAAGTAGACGAAAAACCTGGAAAATCTGGATCTTCGGATGAGCCAACAGCTAAAAAACAGAAGAACGATGAAAAACTTGACCAATTTCTTGAAGCGAAAGGAGTTGCTGTTGAGAAAGAAGTAAGATTGAGTAAAGATAAATCAGCTGAAGCAAAGAAACTTATGGCCGACTTGATGGAAGGAATCGAAGGTGTGGTTTAGTTAAAAAGAATTCCTCATAATTTTTTCTGCATTTCAGGAGACACTTCTCTTTCTCTTATCTTTTCCGGACTTCCAAGTTCAGCGAAAGGGAAAAACATAAAAGAGTGGTTGAATCCGATTCGTGTTAAAGCAATGAAAATTTCTCGAAACGAAGATGTTGCCGCTGCTTTCGTGACTTTCAACAGGCCACCAGACGTCAGGAGAGCACTCCAAAAAGATGGTCAGTTTTTAGGAGGATTCAAAATCGGAATTGAAAAGGTAAGGCAAGTTAATGATTATTTTTCTGTCAATATCGGTTTTAAGATCGAGACACCAGAGCCAACTGTTGAGGCCGTTGAAGAACATGGTGCTGAATTGCAAAGCAGAGAGAAAGAAGAAGAAACAGTACGTGAAAAGATTCTCGAAACTGGACGCCTTTTTATTCGTAATCTACCATATGCCACTAAAGAGGACGATCTTCAATTCCTCTTTAAAAAGTATGGAGAAGTTTCGGAAGTTCAAGTTGTGATTGACAAGAAAACTGGAAACTGCAAAGGATTTGCAATCGTAGAGTTCGTTTTCCCAGAAGCTGCTGTTGCTGCCTATTCTGCTTGTGATGGATACGTTTTTAAAGGTAGAATGATGCATATTATTGCCGGAGACGAAAAACGTGACAAGCCAGCCGTAGATGACGTTGAAGCTATTCCTGATGATCCAGACAATCCAATGAAAGTGAAAGCCAAAAAGGAAAAGAAAACGAAAAGTTTCAAAGAAGAAAAAGAAGAAGAAAAGAAAGCAACGGCTGGGAAAACAGCTCATTCATGGAATGCTCTCTTCTTAGGAGCAAATGCCATTGCTGATACTTTAGCTCAACGTTTGAATGTAAAGAAGTCAGATCTCTTAACAAGTGATCAAGGTATGCTCTCGAATTTATTAAACTAAAAAACTCTTGAAATTCCAGGTGAATCTGCTGGAGTTCGTCTTGCTCTTGCTGAAACTCGTCTCGTTCGTGAAACTCGTGATTTCTTCCTTGAGAACGGTGTGAAACTTGATGCGTTTTCTAAACCAGCTGAAAAACGTAGTGACACTGTGATACTAGCGAAAAATTTACCAGCCGGAGTCGAAACTGAAGAGCTTCAACGAATGTTCGAAAAGTTTGGCGATTGTCAAAAAGTTTTGATGCCTTCTGAAGGAGGTGTCAGTGCACTTGTCATTATGGGAAACCCAGTTGATGCAAAGAAAGCGTTCCGAGCGCTGGCCTATTCTCGATTCCGAAGTCAACCATTATACCTGGAATGGGCGCCGTTTGATGTTCTCGGTGCCGCTGAACCACCTGTAGAAACTGACCAAAAATCAGAAGAGCCCCAGAAACCTAAGAAATCGAAAAGAGAAATGACTTATGAGGAGAAGAAAAAAGAAAGAAAGAATAGACAGCAAGGAATCACAGATGAAGATGAGGAACGTGAAAAAGAAGAAAATGAAGGAGGAACAGAAGATAAAAAGCCAGAAACATCTGAAACAAAACCGAAAAAAGCATCCAAGAAACTATCGGAAAAAGAAATTGAATCTGGAAGTGCTATTTTTGTTAAGAATCTTGCATTTGATACCACCGATGATGGATTGGACTCTTTGTTCAGGTGAGGGAGTTTTCTAGTTTTTATAAACTCAAAACGTACTCATTTTCCGTTTTTTCAGAAAACGTTATGGCGATTTGGTCAAGTCTGCTCAAATTTCTAAAAAGCTCAATCCTGCAGAACCAACTAAACCACTTTCGATGGGATTCGGATTCGTTCAATTCTATACATCACTCGATGCAAAACAAGCATTGAAAGAAATGCAAGGAGAACTTTTGGATGGACACTCGCTAGAATTGAAAATCTCGCATAGAGAGGTTCGTAATAACTAAATTTGAAAAACACACTCTTTTTTTGCAGAATGTAGACAAAGGGGCTCTGAAACGGAAGGAAATTCGACAAAAAGATCAAGGAGAATGTACGAAACTTCTCGTCAGAAATCTTCCCTTTGAAGCATCAATCAAAGAAGTTGAAACTCTATTCGAAACATTCGGAGCTGTTAAAACTATCAGAATTCCTCGAAAACCAGGACAGAAACAACAACATCGTGGTTTTGGATTCGTTGATTTCATCTCAGCCGACGAGGCTCGTCGTGCTTTTGACGCTCTTGTTCATTCTACCCATTTATATGGAAGACGTTTGGTCTTGGAATGGGCGAAAGAAGACGAAACAGTTGAAGAACTCCGAGAGAAAACTGCTGAGAAATTCTCAGGAAACAAGAAAGGCACAAAGAAGTCTAAGGCTCAAATTGAAGAGTTGCAACAACAATTACAAATTGCCGACGATGAAAAAGATTAAGTTCGGTGTTAATTTGCTCAAATTATTGTTTTTTTTTTCAAATTTTAATTTTTTTTTTTGTTATTATTCGGTATCTGTTATTGATGATTTGTTGAGTTTATGATTTTATACATTCGGTTACATGAAAAGTTTTGTGTTTTCAGTGAAAACATTCAATCATCTTACATTTATTAACATACAAATAACTTGTTCATCTGATATTGAAAGTGAAATGATCCCGCATTATGAATGAGATTCTCTAAGTTTTGTAGATTTTCGTATCCAAATTTCGTTTGTTTTCTCATATACATGCTCCGTTTTTCACCAAAATATTGTCGATGGCGATTGATTTGGTCTCCATTGCATTGTTGTAGAATAATACAAAAATCTAAAAATAAACACAATTTTGAGAAAAAAGGAAAAGGGAGTCTCACTTTTTCCGTAGTTTGGACTTTAATCCTAGCTGAAATTCGATTCCAAGATCTAGGAGCAATAGTCTGTGTTTGGCATTTTCTTAAGTTTTGAACACATATTCTAACATCAATTTCATGTGATGGATATACATCAATTGACATTTGAATAGGACCAATTAATGATGCTTTATAGAGAAGACCAGAATAAGATTTCGGTTCGAGACGAGATATTCCATATCGATTTTCTGAAATCTCGGATTTATTGAAATTTAGAATGAAAGTGTATTTAAATTACCATCTCCCCGCTTCATCGCAACACTAATATTATTGAAATGTCGACTCAACATCCTCAAATCAGCCCATCCACATTTCGTATCTTTCTCGAAATTACAATTCGTTTCTTCACATTTAAATGTATGTTTTGGACGATCCAATACTATTATTCTTGATGTTTCTCCATCTGTTTTCTCTTCGTTTTGAATATCCATCATCACGAATTTCGTGGTTGTGGTGGGCGATGTTGTGGCTGTTGTTGTTGGAGATGGGAAACTTGTCTGCAAATTAATCTCTTTCAAATTCACAAAATTGATTAAAGATTGAAAAATTTCAAATTTGAATTAAAATACTTTTTCTGACATTTTAAACAAAAAACCTCGTAGAGCTACTAGAATTACGGTAGCACCTAATTTGATAGAAGACTTTTCAGGTAGTTATAAGTTTTGAAAATTGAATTCAAGTTTAAATGAATTCCGAGTGAAAAAGATCCAAGATCATTTACCATTGATGTGACGTCATCAGCCAAAACTCGATTCATTTCGACTTCTCTGGATACGGTAGTTGGATGTTCATGTTGTTGTTCAATAACTCCTCCCTCAATCATTTTAACTGGAGATCTTCGAACGTGACAAATACATTTCTTGATTAATGGATTCTCTCGTTGTCGCAGACACTTTGCAGATGATCTGAAATCGAAATATAAAAACAGAATTCAAAAGAAATAACATACTCAGATGCATCAAGAGCTCTACATTTCTGTCGACAGTAAGCCAATCCAGGTCGTCCAACACACATTTTAGCAGTTGAGGAGGAATGGAATATTGGAGACGTTGATTGATGTGGTCTATGCTCGCATTCACCTGAATTTTCATCAGAATCAAGTGTTCTATTTCTAAAAAGCTCACCATCTTGACACATTCTATGTTGAACAATTCTTGAATCTCCTTTGTTTGGATTTATTAAACTAATTGGAAGACCACCAGATTTCAGAGGAATAGTTGTGACATTTGTCTGAAACAACAAGTTTGAAAAAAGAAAACTACATCTTCTGTTTACCGAATGGATAGTTTGTGACAAGTTTCTGACCTTTTTCTGACATGGTTGGTAATTTAATGTCAAATCATCAAGAAGAATCATTTCACCAGCAGTAACATTTGAAAAACGAAGCATCACCTGAAAAGAGCATTTTATCATTTTAGATTCAAAACACAATTTTGGAAACCTAATACTCCATTTGAACTACCTTGAAAAAGTTTAAAAGTTTTCAAAAATTTCACCTGAAAATAGTTGGTTTCTGGAATGATTTCATTGATAAGATGTCCATTTGATGCGTGTACTGGAGCACACATTGTCGTTTCCTTTTCTCTGAAAATTGGAATTCAGCGAGCAATCTCTTGTTTCTTTTTTTACTTGAAACACAATTCTACAATAACTGTTGGTGGTCTCCAAACTCTTGCTGTTAAATTCACAGAAGTCGTTGAGCAAATCGCATCACATGTTGAAATAGTTGCCCACGTGGCTCCTTGTTGACTCGTTCCTGCCACGAATTCTCCTTCTGTAAGGTACATCTTTTATCTCATTCTGACCTCAGCTTCTGAATTTACCAGGTGATTCACGGGGACGCGCCAATCCATTAGGACGTCCCGAATACCATTCGAATTCTCGAGAATATTGCCACGTGCCGCAGTGAGATGGATCACGACAGAAAATAGATGGAGGCTGGAAATATGCTTTAAAATTCACTATGAATTTTCCAACAGCCTTACCTTTGGACTTTCACAGTTTGGAGGGATCTGAGGAATCACAGCTAAATGAGAATGTTGCTGAACTACTAAAGTATGATAGGGATGGACAGCGAATTGGGGATTGGCACATGCAATTGGTGATAAATGACAGGTACAAACAAATGATCGTATTCCAAAAAATGAGAGTAGTTGACCTGGAAAATAAGTTGCAGAAGTTGTGGGAAGTGGAGGGAAGGTACCTGTTTGTCTTGTTCTACAACCACTACCAATTCTCATTGGGTACAATTGACCACATCTGGCATCACATTCAGCATCATATCCTTCTCTCTGAGGACATATATCTTCTTCGATGTCTAAAATGGTAAGGTGAACCATGACTTTGGAAATGGACAGTTTTTGATCTCAACTTTTTTTTCGAATCGTTCAGTAGCTATTATAATTATGTTGGTATGAAAACAAGAAGTTTTCAAACTGAAAACATAAGGACTCATAATTCCAACAAGAATTGTATCTTTTATTGCAAATCAAAGAGAACAGAAAGAATATAATTGCCTTCATTCGCTGCCTAAAATATCATTTACCTGAATGAAGAAGTTAGGAAATGTTCAAAAAATTTCTCCACGTGGCTTACATTTTCTTTTCATTTTTATCGTTTCTCTTTTCGATCCATCCCTATAAATTCCCCGTTCCCTGTTCTCGAACTATTTTTAAACTTTCAACACCTTTCTTCGGCTAAATCCATTTAAAAACGCAGAACTTTTTCCCATTTTCACTAGTTTCGATTTCTCTCGATCACAGCATGAATCCACGGTTTCATTCACTTCTTCTCATCCAACCAAAAATGCATGCTAATCTCAGATTATTTAAAGTGAAAACAGGAAGAATGTGTCTTGTTGAGTGAAACAGTCAAAAACTCCTTGTTTTGTTCTGGTTCATCTCTCCGAAAAACAACGCATATTATTCATATTTCTATTGCAACATACGCAAGAATCCCGTTTTTTTCCCTCCCATGGCATCATCATCATCATCTTTTCATAATTGTCCACTCAGAAAATGTGTGTAGACGATTCATAATTTATGCTGTTATCTCTTTTTTCTTTTCAAGGCGGTTAGCCAAAAAAGATGCATAATAGCAGGGATTGACTAGCCGCTAATTTGCGAAGGAATGATTGATGAGTGGAAGAATGAAACCAAGAATATGGAAGAAAAGAAATGGATATGTTATACAGTAAAGAAAGAAAGAAGTTGATGAAATAGGAGAACAGTGGAACTGATAATGATTAATGAACAACTATTATCAGTACTACTTTCATAATTCTCTCTAAAGGATCTCTAAAGACTACTGGAACGGTTTTTGCAGAAGCTGAAAGTATTGAATGAAGGTTTATGTTTTGGGAAACCTTGCTAGATAATTTGTCAACGATTTGAAAACTTATTGAAGAAACTCTCGGGAAAATATGTTTTCCGATTCAAACTTTGCTGAAGACCCCCTGAAACCACTCGTTTTCATCTAACGGTCTTCAATTGAGATTTTACAGTATTTCGGGAATAAATCCCAAGTAATTTCAAAACAAACTGTAGAATTCCAATGGTATTCTTTTCTCTCATTTTACAGCATATAATTATTTCAACTTCTCTAACTCTCTATTTCTCTTCTTCCACAATTCACTATCTAGTTTTGCCTCTAAAACTTATAGCCTGTCTGACCCGATTCTCGAATGCTTTTCCCTCCTTTCTCTCTTCTTTCTTTCTACAATGAGGTTCAAATACCACCACCATCAAGTTCATAATAAAACGGCGTGATCCATCGTCCGAGAAGAAAAGAGAGAGGCAGGAAGTCAGTCCGAAACGAACAGAACCACAAAATTAGCGAAAAGCGAAAGTGATCTCTTTTCCCTTCTTTTTTCACTGGTTGTCATGTACTTGTTATTATTATATTATACATACAAATGACACTTTCTGGATCGAAAACGAAAAATTTTTCTATTTAGTTTGAAACACTTCTTTTTGTATGTGTTAGATGTTGTTCGGACGGTAGAACATTCTGGTTGTCAAGGAGGGTTTCAAAGATCGTGTGAATAAATAATGAGAAGAAAAGGAAGGTGTGAAAAATGAAAGAAATTATTAGAATAGGGATTACAAAAGCGTTATGTACTGTACAATAATCACAATGTCTCTAATAGAACGGCATGTAAATTTGATTATACGGAATGGTAGAGGTTTCCTACCGAAATGAGTTTTAAAGCGCGATGTTCTCACTAGGGAACCTTCAGACATGAAAGTGGAGTTTTAGTTAGTGAGATATATCATCTGATAGCTGATAACGAGTTATGCACGAATCTATATTTTTTATCGGCCGCCGACTTTTGTAGGTCAAGTTACGTGAATTTCTAACTTGACCTTCAGTACATTTTAGTACAGAAAATCAACTGAAA
>GL380157.1:14293-52514 GCA_000143925.2 Caenorhabditis brenneri | reverse complement strand
ACTCAGAAACAATAGTTTAACTTAAACCCCGCATCTTATAGTACTTAAAATCTATGTTGTCCTTGAGTCATAACCTTACTTCTTCAAGTTTTTTCATCCTGAGAAAGAAGCAAGTACGTCAGTTTCTGTGTATGTCTTCAGATGACATTCTGATGACTTCCTTCCCTTCCTTGTCCTTTCTTTTTCTTAGTTTTGACGGCGGACGACTTCTACCATTCTCGATTGGAGGAGAAGAATTCATTCTGACACGGACGGACGGGCGGAACAAGGACTTCTGGGATTTCACGTCATCATAAATCTTGACACTGGCGGAGGCGGTTAAATGAAAAAACAAGTGTGAATTCAGAAATTCTCAGGAGAATTTGTTTTTGGAGGTTCTTGGTCTACTCCTTCTATGTTCTGGATTGTTCTGATTGAAGAGTGGCTGATGACTATGAATGAACACATTCTGAAACTTGATTGGAATGTCAGTTCTCAGAAATGGAGAGTGATGAGGTCAACTGACTGAATGTTTTGAATAGAAGATTAAAACATTTCAATAGATTTTTTTAGTTCCTTGTCATGACAATTCCCATTGGAGTAATCCTTTTACTTGGAAACAAACTACTATCACCAGAAAACATTTCAAACACAAAACTATATACTCATTACTTGTTTTTTGCTGTCAAAATACCAAAGAAACTGTGAATTATGATCACGAAAAGCGACATTCTCAATGATAGAGTACATGTTATTTATGATGGCTAGATGGACGATTTTAGTACTCGTTTTTTCAAAATTCATACACATTTAATTTCAATTTCCTTCTCCCAATAAATTTGTCAGAATTCTCAATTATCGAAAATACCTTCCTCTTTCAAAACGCCGAAATATTTATTAGTTGTCATTTTCTGTTTTTAATCTACTGGCTGACATAATGTTGTTTGAGAATACACCCTCCAGCACTTTTCGGTACATTTTCTCAAGATTAAAATAACATGACTTCTTCATTTTGGTCAATTGACGTTGAGATCAACAACTTATGATTCTGCTGAAAAATCAAGATTTACGTAAGAGAATAACCCGAAAATGATCATCATTTAGTAGATCATAAACACCCGATGACTACTGAAAATACATTTTCAAAGTTATCGTCGAATGATAATTCAAAAATCTTGAATTGTTGAATAATTCAGAAGTTGAAGGTGTTTCTTCTGAATGATTTAAAAACTATTTGGATGTTTGAAAATGTGTCTAGAGTTGAACATGAGAAGAAATACACGTAGGGGTTGATGTGGTGGGTGGTAAATTCGTATCAAATTTTAAGGAATACGAGAAGATGTCAATGTCAGAATGAAGAAATATGAAGAATATACAAGAAGAAGAAGTTGCGAACATTATAATTATCCCAATAAACAAAAAATACTTCAGGACATTGATGTCATCAGAACGATCTATTGACGAAAGTGCCTCTCTATAAAAGCCAATTAGCTCTATAACTTTCAAATAACCTATTTCTTCGATAGAACTACTGCTAACGAAGTTTTCTGGTTGAAATCAAAACTCAGAATCTCTCTGTTTCAATAATGAATCATAACCAAAAAATGAAGGTGATTTCTATTCATTTTCAGTCATTCAACATTTTCTAGACACATGTCAATACGAACACTTCTTCATTGTCTTCTTTAGAATTCTTCATTTAATCTTGATTTTTTTTGTTTGTTGACTCATTTCAACTTTTCCTTTTTCTGTCGAAAATTCGAAATTTCAATTCATCCTGTCTTTCAAGGATTTGGAAGGACAATGAATCAAAGTTTGGATTCTGTGTTGATTGAGAATGAGAAATAAATGTGATTGAATCGATGGAAACGATCGTTTAGATATTCTAAAGATTTCTTTCTTGGCCGTCAAAACTTTTGGATTGATAGAGGGTTGATCCCAATCATTATGCTTGGAGACGAACTCGGAGTTTTATAGAAATGGATTCAGCCATAAGAAGATGTCCGACGGAATCCAGAGTTGTTTGAACTACAACTCGATTGAATTTCTTTCGCTTCAGTTTCTTAAATTCACAAACTGTTTTGTTCTCATGATTCCAAACATAACTTCCAAACGTTTCTACGTCATATCCGAATACAGATTCACAGATTCAGTGACGTCTTCTTGTTATTATAAATGTCTCCCCAGACGCATAAAATCGAGAAATCTTTTTGGCGCCAAGTTAAAAGATTCCAAAAAGGAGTTTCATTTTCATCTCGTCATTAATTCATGCCGGATTTTCGGAGCGTACGCACGAAACCTTTTATATTACTTCAGAATTTCCATATGACTTTTAGTCTTTTTTAATCTTTGTGTTTTGGCATCTTTTAATCCCTATTCAATTCAACTTCAGTAAGATCTTTTGAATCTTTCACTGATTGGAACACAAGTAACACGATTTTATTGCACATATCAACATGAAAACTTGATTTAGTAGCAAATTCTCAGGTTACCAAAATAAATTGAAGAAGGGAATTTTAAAGAGGGGAAAGTGGTTGAGAGATGGGAGGGAGTGAAGGGGGCCCAAAAATCTATGAAATCGATTGAAAAGAAAACGGTGTGAGCAGTAGATCTGTGAGATCAAAAAGATCAGATGGGAGAATAGGGGGAAAGAGGGGGAAGTGTGGGAAAACATTTGTCTATTTTCTTCCGAATCGCACGAAAGATGGCTTTCTCTTGTCCATACGCAACTCTTCGCTGTCGATTATCAGCGGATATCCGGATCGTTTTCCGAAACGGACGAACGACGGCTTCCGCTTTTCCATTCGAACCTGCTCCTGAAAATTGTTTTGGATGAGCTGAGAGACAATATATATGGAGAAGTGAATTCGGGTTTCTTAGTTTCACAGAATGGATCTGTGGTACGTTTTCAAACCTATTATAGTTCAAACAACTTATTGTCTTTCCTAATTGTCAAGATCAGTTTCAAAAAAAACTAAAAATAGTAGTGTAAAAAGTACAAACCTGATTAAGATCCATTGCGTGTTGAGTGGCCAATTGGGCGATCTGATCACAGTATTTACGGTTTGATTCCTTTCCACAGAAGTCAGCAAGTGCATCGAGATCCGGCTCCTGAAAGTAAGAATATTACTTTTCATTCCTTCTCAGTCAACATAAGTATTCAGTCAACCCGTTTAATCAAAGTAATTCCCACGTACGTGTGCCACAATCAAGGTCTCAAATCTAGCCATAAAAACTAATGAGATTTTTGTTCACCCTCTTTTTCCCTTCTGAAGCCGTTTTACAGAATCTAGTACTAGTTTTTTTGTTTATTGAATCCACGTGATAACAATGTGTGACGTCACAAAATGAAGCCTCTTCTCTTCACTCAACACAACTTTTTGTACGAAAAGAAGACACTAAATTTGATTTTGAACGGTAGAGTGAGCAGCACAAAACAGACGAAGAAAAGGAAAACATTGGGAAATAAAATCAATTCGAAAAAAGGAAAACGTGTCTCTGTAATCCCAGTATGTGTGTCTCATTAGTGGTTCACTTAACCACTTCTCCAGAAAAAAGGATTAAGAAAAAGGGGATGTTACTTTGAAGAAGGAGAAAAAAGAAGGAAGAGTTTTGAAATTCAAAAACTTCCTGATCGGAGTCACGTCTAATAATTTGAACTTTGAGATTTTCAGAAGGAAGTTTCATCGGAAATGTTTCCAGGAATTGCTCTTTTTATGAATTCTAGAATAAATTCCGAAAATAGTTTTAGAATTGATTAAGAGTTCCTGACAGCAATCAAATATAAAATATACTCCTAGATTAAATATCTGATCTCTTCTATATACTAAAGGAATAGCTCTGTGTGTCTGTGTGTCCAGCGCTTATCATTGAATAACTTTTGTACCCCTCGACCGTTTTCTACCATATTTGGCATGTAGTCACAAGTCACCGAGCGCTTCAATTCTATAAAGTTCGGAGCACGGGTTACTGTAGGATTACGGTAGCTACAGTAACCAGATAACTCAACAATAGCTCGAAAACGGGTTCGAAGTGCTCAGAATTGTTCCATTTTTTGCATGTACTACCTAAGGGACCCCAATAGTACACCAACAAAAAATGGTGGAGATTACTGTAGGATCACGGTAGTTATGGTACTCCGAAAACTCAACTGGCAAGCTCTTGATGATATACCTTCCAGAAACTTCTAGAAATTTCCAGAAACTTCAAAACGTGCAATTTTTTGGCGGGAACTTAAAGTTTCAAAAATTTCGGCGGGAATTCAAACTTTCAAAATTTTGGCGGAGATTCAAATTTTCGAAATTTTTGGCACTCCAGAAAAAAGCTTAGGTGCATCACGGCCCAACAATAAAAAATGGGTTGAGCATTGCAAATTAACCCCCCATTGAGGAGCGCAGCGACGAACTAAAAGGAGGTGAGCCGCCGTAGGCGGCGCCACCGACTGGTTGGTTTCTATTGGTGTTTATATTTCACAATTTGGGCATTCTTAGAAATTCCACCCACGGAATCTGAAAGAAGGCAATGGAAAATTGAAAACAACTGTACAAAAAGCGTGGGGAGTTTCTGATTTTAATCATAGTTACGTTGAAATTTTAGATGTTGTGGAAAGAACACTCTTGATAACGGAAAGTAGTTTTCTTAGTTCACATCAAAACTGTTAAAAAATGAACAAGTTCCTTCAGAAATCTATAGAAGTCTATAAGGGAGTGATAGTCTTTGTTGCTACAGTACTTTGAAACTCTTATCAAATCGTGAATTGGATACTCTAATAGAACATGTCACCACTCTCAATGTTCTCCCACTCTTTATCTTTTATTTTTATTTTCCGAACGAGCACTGAACTTACGCTTTACCTAAAAACAAAAACAAAAACTATGTATGCTTTCATCGGTTTCCATCAAATTTCCCGTTTGAAAAAAGGCGAAAAAACAAGTTTTATAGGTCGGTTTGTATTTGCAAGATTGGCTTCATTTCGAGTTGAATCACTACTTTTTTCCTTATTTTTCTTCATATTCCTTAGAAATGCAGACCCTCAATTCATTCCGCATCATGAAATTTGGAAGGAAGAAGAAGGGGCGACAAATAATTTGGATTTTCCTATTTTTCTAGCACAGATTCCTTTTTCAGAATTCTAGTCTGGCATTCAACAATTCAGAATATCTTAGAAATCAACAAAAGAAATGGTCACAAACCTCAAAGGCGATTGCCACGGTGGCAACACAAACGATGAGAAGAAGTGCATAGAATTGATTCATCTTCTTCGATCTTCTTCTCAAATTGAGACGATTGGGTTTTCTCTGGAAACGAGACCAGAAAAAGAAGTGAGGCTGGTAAGGGGCGGAGCTTTGAGAGTCAAGCGAAGAAGGAGGCGGAGCTTAGGCACACACCCCATGCACACTGAAGTGACGTGAGGGCTCCAGGGCACTTTCAATCGAAGGGGAGGTGATAATGATGGGTTGAGTGTGGGTTGGGGAAAAAGAAAATGGGGGCAGGTCTCATAAAGATTTATGGGAAAAATAAGGAAGAAGTCAATTATAGGTATAGGATAGATCTGGATTCAAGAAGACGTGGGCTGAAATTGAGAAATACCTTGAAAGCCCAAAGAAATATCAGGATTTATCAATGATAAATCATCTACAGTATCCTAGGATGAAGTGAAATGAAAGAATACGTGTGGGAACTGAGGAAAGAATTTGAACAAAGAGGAAAAAGAGCAAAACTCAAAAGGAATGAATGATGATAGAATACATATGTTCAACACATCCATTTCCTAATTAGTTCAAGAACTGAAAGAGAAAAGCAAATAAAAGAATCTTGCAAACAAGAACAATTATTTCATTTTTTCCAATTGCATTACTAGTTGTGGGAAACCATAAGAGAACACCTTGTTTGTTGTCTGCTTCGTACTTATTCACTAATCCATGGGCTTAAAATAATAGTGAACCACGTCCCTCGAACGATGGGAAAGCCAGTCCCCCAAATAGTGTACCACTCTTTCCATACAACATATACTTTTTGCCCTTTTATGAAAATCGAATTTGGAACCATCCGGATAATAACAATTCTAGTATTTTTTTGAAAAATAGTATTATTTCTCAAGGTCAGCCATCTTTACTTTGGGAGGCTTTTTCCACCTCAACTTTGTATCAGTTGAGATTGTTTCCTGAATGTTCTCAGTATCAGACCAATGGAAAAATTGAATTCTGAGATTGCAAAGGGCAATGCGGACCGATTTGCATATTGAACAATAAAACATAAAAGTGCAAAAGTTCGAAATTTGAGTTCCGAAACATTCCTGGAACTCTGATATAAAACTTTCAAAATTATGTTTGAATTTTAAGGGAAGCCTTCGTAATAGTGATGTATACTCATCATTTATGCTAGATCACGAAAAATGAATCGAATTAAAGCAGACGTTTCCGGGATCCCCCTGGGAAGTTCATGAAACATTCATTCATTGGTGCAAATATTGCCTCATTTACTATACAAATTATCCACAAATTGTGAAATTTGAAATCGAAATGTATCGAACGGAACTTTATATATTTTTCCAAAGGTTTAGTAATACGTTCCGTGTTTCGATCTAGTTGATACCTCATTCAGCAAATCAACTTCATTTTAACCTAGTTGGTACTACCTGATCTTACTCTCAACTTGACGTCATTACTTCCTCAGTCTACTTGGAAACTGTGTTCATATCTATTCCCTAAAAACCCTATCTCGTAGTATCTTTTTCAGAAAGTGCATTCAGAATAATTACTTGTATTATGTCTCTAGAATGCTGGTTCCTGGTATAAAACTCTCAAGTGAATCCTAATCAACCAGACATTCAAAAAAAAAGAAAGATTTTTGATTTTCTATTCGAATACAGAAAACGAATAAATATTCTTCGTTTCTAATGAAATCTTTTGCAGGAAAAAGAAAACAAAACCTTGTCATATGCCGAAAAAAGTAAGGAAAAATGATGTTTCTTGTCTTGGAAAACCCATAAAATGAATGACAAAGTGACTCCATTTTTCACTTTGAACTCTTCTTTTTTCGTCTTTTTTGTACTAATTTTGAGAGTAAAAGACCCTAAAAATAAGTAATGTGTGAGCTGGAAAATGAATAGAAAATATTGGAAAAATATTATTCTTTTTCTATCCGATCTTCTCTATATGTCTATAGGCGGTCCATTTTACCCAAAAAAAAATATTTTGAGACTATTGTAAAAGTAAGAAGTCAGTGATGATGATGACGTATATTCGAATAAAGAATTTCATTATTTTAAGAAAAAAAAGAAGAAAAGTAAAGAATCATCAATCATTTTTCATTCAAAAATGTATTTCGTTCTCATCATTTTCATCCCGATTTTTCTCATTTTTCAACCATTCTTTCAAGCAATATACTGATGAGACTGCTTTCCTTCAAACTGATTTTTGATGACTTCTCGTGTTTTTTTTCTAAATAAAATATTCCAGACGGGAGGTTTTGAGTCTTTTGAAGATTTCAAGAGGTCAAGGAAAAGTATGGCATGTAAATTATAGGGTAGTGGGTGAGAAAGTGACCTGATTGACATGTTAAAGGAGGGCGGAACTCAAAAAAATAATTTCTCTGAAAATTTGACAGTAGATACCTCTGTTGGGTTTGAACCTAGGGTCCATTTGGCAGAACACCAAAAGCGTTACCGACTGCGCTATGCGTGCCGAAAAGCGAGCCGACTCTGTTTGCCTATGAGCGCCGGGGCCTTTTTTAGTCTCAATACGAGTCTCAATACAACGAGAGTTCCCACCTCCTTTAAGTGGAAGAAAAGGAAATGGAAGTGAAGGAGAAAGAAAGGTTTCAATTGTATACTTTATTAAAGTATTGAATGGAGTTTTCTATTGAGTTTCTGTCCAAAAGAGCCATTAGATATATTCCAGATTCTGAGGGAAATCTAGAAGTTTCGAAAACTGACCTCCATTTCGAAATTATCTGGAAACATGGAAGGAAACAGGATTTGAAAGAGAAAATAACCAGCAATAATGGAAATAAAACGAACAAATCACCTGCAGCACACTTTCATTCTGTTGATTACTCCAATAAATGAGGTGTACTGAGAAATGAAACTGAAAGTAAAACGAAACTATTTTATGCTTGATCATCCAAAAGTAACTGGAAATATGTAAATTCTGTTGGAAACCACAGAACCGAACGTTTCATTTTTCTACTTTTAAAAACCATTCAAGAATCAAACGTTCATCTTTCTCTGAACTTTTTACTCCAATTTAATTCGATCTCTGTTCAAAATGTTGACCAACTTCCGGTCCAATTCATTTTTCAAAAGGTTACATTTCCGTTTCTCTGGCAAATATTCTCCAAAACCTGAATAGTCACAAACAGACGCCTACTTTTTTTCTAGAATCAAAGATTGACTCAAAACAGTTGCAACTATAAATTGGCCATACGAATCACATCATCAGTTCCAGTGCAAATCCTCGAAAAGCTTGTTTAGTCTGGTGATTCATCCAAATGCTCTTTCTCGGATCTCGTGTCTCAGAAATTTCATTATTCTGCTTCACAACTTTTGTGTTAAACCAAAAACGATTGAGGATGACCAGAAAAGTCATGTGTTGTGTGCTCAGAGGGGTTAATTAATTGTTACCGTAAGACTAATTCCGAAATGACACGTACATCATCTCTGTTAACTGAGGTTTTGCATCGGACACTTAAATTCAATGGTAGAAAACGTTTCGAGTGTACTCCTGGATTTTCGAAAATAGAAATATTAGAATAGCAATGATAGTGATAACAAATCTTACACACGAGTTTGATAGAGATGTTTCAATCAATCGTTCTATATTTGCACTTGAACTATTTCCTTCAAGATCTCTGAACTTCAAAAGAAGTCCAAAGTTTTTTGATCTACCGTAACCTACACGTCATCTGTTTAGTGCTCAGGGAGCACAAAACGAAAAAAGAGAGAGGCTTGCCCCATTTTTGCGAGAAAATCTCATTTTGAATCCTCCGAAAGAATCTCTTCTCCTCCTTTTCGAGGTGAAACTTTTCAAGATTCTCCATCAATTCCTGTGTCTTTTCGTTTCATCCGTTGTCACATTAGACCCCATCGACACCATCCAAAAATAGTGTTGAAATCGGTGAGATGTTGGAGAGAAACGAGCTCAAATCAAATTGCGTGCCCAAAAAGAAAAAGGCGAGAAGAATGGATAAGGGAATATAGAGGGGACAGGATAGGAGGACGAAGGAACCAGAGATTTATTCGTTGTTCCACAATCGTTTGTTGTGTCAAAAAAGAAGATGCTGCAAAGAGAGAAATCGAAGAAAGACGGGAAGATAAATATGTATGTAAAGTATCCTGTTGACATCTTCCTCCAAACGATGATCCTCTGAAAATAATTGTTTCAGTTCTGAAAATGCAAGAGAGTCGTTTTGAACGTAATCTGTAACCAGGGGGTACAGATATTAAAAGATGCACCTGAAGTACGGAAATCCTCAAGAATAAAGACTTGTTCTTATAGAATCTTCAATCATGTGACAGCAACTTCAGTGGTCACTTTAATATACAGGAAAGTTACGAGATTATTTTTAAACATGTTCATTGTTCGCAATTTCCAACAAAGTTGTATTGTGACCTAAGCTCAGAGAACCAAGTTTCTCAACTTCCCAGTTTTGAATTTTGTGGTCAAAACATTCTCTCACACTCCTAATTCAGTATGATCTCTCGGTACCACAAATTATTCCAATGTGTGCTCGAAATATTCGAACGCTTCTAAATATGAAATCAACAATCCAACTTCCTTTTCTCAGAAAATATACAAGTTTCACTCTGTCGGTCATCGTTCAAAGCGCAAATCTATGAAGATTAATTTCTAGAATAGATGACCTCTGAAAATCGTTTTCCAGCTTGAAACATCTTCTTTACATGACATTATCCACTTTTTCTTGCTACTTCATAAGGTTTCTTTAAAAGACAATGCCGTCATTATTTCAGCATTTTCTAGATCAGAAAATCATTCAATCAGATCAGAATATGATTCACGACAACCTTTTTCCTTAGAGTTCAGATGGGAAAACGATCAGTTATTCAGTTACAAATCGTTTCAAAAACTCATTCTCGTCACCAATTTGTGTTCTGTGGTATTAATCAAATTTCCGTCCAAGCTGACATTAAGATAATTCTCATGGGACTGTATAGTTGGCGTTTTTGAAAACAAGAATATTCGGTTCCAGGTAACGATGCTCGAGACTTTCTCGAAAACAAGTCATCCTCCCCCTCCTCTTAAATACCTACAATTATTCAGAAGACGGGCTTGACCAAGAAACCGGTCTAAACAGGGAAGAACAATGGGAGAATTCAGGGAAATTGTTTGAATTTCAGTCTTCTTGGTTTCTAGGAGGGAACAAACCACGCTTCTATAGGTTCTTTCATTCAGATTAAATGGGATATAAAAAGTTCCGGAATCGTCTCGTTTCAACTGAAAACACTTTACGTTTGGAGAGCACTTAGCTGATCGTTTTCTGCGAAAGTAATGAAGGGAAGTGCATGGAGACCATTAAAAAGAGCAGGTTCGTATAGGATTTATGATCGTCACTATCCATTATTTCTCAACCTTTTTTAAGAAGAGAATACAAACTGCAGCTATAGGAAAAAGAGGGGATTCGGTGGGGTGAAATAGAAAGGATAAATAATTCCAATTTCAAAAACATCGGAAACTTTCTAACTGTAAAGTCTGGGGCTTAAATCAAGCCAGCAAAGAAAATGGTGTGAATGACAGGGAATCGAAATATGACAATGTACCACGACGACTTAGAAATTAAATTCAGTGAACGACAGATTCAAATTCATATAAAATTGAACAGGATCTGATTATTATGCTTTATTGCAAAAAAATAACACTGAAACTTGAAAAGATCGCTAAATCAAGACGTTTCGAATCAATGATTTGTACGGAATGAGCAAACAGGATAGAATTTTATCCTAAATGAATCATTCACCACTGGAAACAATGCCTTTTCTAAAAATAAGACCGAATATATTATATGCACCAATAAACGGACTGTTCCTGGGATCCAAAGAACTGAAAACATGGAGCCAGGAAAGCAGGGAATGACTTTATTATTGTCAATTAAAAAAAAAGTATGCAAACCTTACAGGTTCTGGGCGAGTTGAAAAAAAGGAGGAGGAGGCTGTTTGAAGATAAAGAGAAACAAATGACTATGAGGATATTCATAGTTGAAACTGCAAAAAGAAAGATTGTTCTTGCGAACTCCTAAAGTTTGGTTCAAGCTTTTTGCTTGTAGAACTGTTACTTTGTGTCAACCTTGCAATTGTTTTGGTATCTTTCCAAAATTTAGAAAAAATCGTGGTTTCTATTATTTCCAGTTGATGGCGTTATGTTAACATAGTGCCAGTTTCACTTTGATTAATTCTTTAAGTCCGTTACTTTTTCGTTCGGAACCATTTCAAGGACAAAGCTGTAACAATTTGTTGTAAATTTTTGATGTTGGAATTAATTTTGTGTATTGGAATTGTCGTTTCCTCTTCTATCCATTTTCACATATCTAAGTGATGGATGAAATTTGTTTGTCATTTCATGTCTGAATAGATGGATGGATTCTCATTTATTCGGTTTTTCTTCAAGATCTGTACTCACCATGGCCTTTTTTTCCAAAAAAATGAAATTTTTCTATTTACTTGGCCTTACTCTCAGTTAACTACCGTATACTTAATCCGTTTAAAAATGCCATCCAATCGAGTGATTTGAACCGCATTAATTACTCTTGAAATCGGGAGAGAAACACTTTCTGCGACATAAACTTTTGGATGAAAATTTGAGTGGCATATTTTCAAAAATCATTAGAAAACGAATAACTGAAAAATTGATGAAAGTTCAGTTACTTTTCATTAAACAGGACATCATTCTTCATATTGAGTTTTCAGTCAAATAAGTTTCTATTGAACTAGGATTGAAGAGACTGTTTTCAAGTGGAGGAAGAGTTGAAACCAAAAAATATTACAGATATGTTTCAACAATACTCAATTCTAGAATGATGAAGGCTTTCCAAGAAACCATTCCCTTCTGCACGCAAAAGAAGCACATGAAAAACAGTAGATGGCATTTGCATAATTTCATAATTTTCTTGACATTTCAGTGACATCATTCCATCTTTTTTTGTCTTTCTTCTTGTATTCAATTGAAAACATTCATCCATGAGCTCCCAAACGATGTTAATTGAATAAAATGAAATGGCTATTCTTTTGTTTTCCTCCGTTTTCACACTTTTCCTCTCTATTTTTTGCATTTCCTTTCAATTTTTCGTGGACATCAGGAAACGTAAAAAAGCTCAAAAACTGACAAGCTCCTAATATCTTTTGGCAAAGTATCGAATTCTATTTGCTCACAATCTCATATTCAGTGGAGCCACCACAACACCAACATCATCAGAAGCAGGCACACCACCGTATTCCATTTTTCATCTGCCACTTTTGTGAATTTCTTCACTTTTTTCTTCGATTTCTTTGTTTCACCTGACACATTTATTGCTCTCTCTCTCCCTTCTTTTTTCCGTTTTTATTCCACTCTGACTAATTGAATATACAATCTCTGGGTATCCACTATTTGATTTATGTATGGAAATTGGTTGCCCTGCTTCTCTTCCATCCATTCCACCGATTCCTATTTTTGCATCCTCTGACTGATAGATGAAATTAATCTTTTTTTAGATTGATGAGTTCTCATTTATTTAGATTCTTTCTTTTCATTTTTGTAGAAGCAGTTTCTCGAGAAAAATCCATTTTTCTTCCTTCAATATGCTCAATGTGGGCTGACTACCGTATACCCGATTCATTTCGAAAAGGTCATCCCAATTTGGGTGGAGCTCATGTCCCTTTTCAAGAAGAGATCTTTCACAGCATTCTCAATGTCACTCTCGATTTAACTTCCCACAGATTAAAAAAATACTTCTTCCCACCTTCCGGAAACGTCCATAAGATTCAGCAAAAAATTCATAACCGTTCTCATCTGAATACTCTCAGTTAATTCTTTACTGTCCTTTTTATGTTTTCCGAAGTGGTTCGTGGTGAAACATTCAGTCTCTTTTTCTATCGGATTTATCTATGATACGCTTGTTTCCTGCTTTGAAGTGTACGAACTAAAACTCGGGATTCCGGAATCCGGAATTCAAATCCTCCAATGTCTGCAACACTTTCATCATCGAACTTTAATCAGTCTTGAAATTATCATGCTGAAACTTTTCCAGATGTGGAATACTTTCAATTAGCATACTAGGAGCACAAAGACTTGATTCTTGGAGCATAATACGAAACTTCATATTCTTTGTCTATTCTTTATGGAGCAACAAGAAAAGGACATCACTTGGAGTAGAGTTCACTTCAAGAACTTTTCCATCAATCTTTTTCTGAGACTCAAGGTGAGATCATCTTAGATTAAAATACAAATCTGGTTCGCGTTGACTGAGGAGTTGCCAGTCGTTAGAGTTGTGATCGTCATCGAGAGGCTGTTTTCAATCAACTATATTAGTTTGCAAAAGTTTTAATAATCATCACTTAAATGATCCCCATTTCTCAGTGTTCTTGGAAATGCCAACCCTCATCATAGCTTCAATTCTTGTCCTCAAAACTTTTGACTAGTAAGTTACACTCCACTTTTTAATGTTCTGTCCGTTTTTTTTTTCGTTTTTGTGCATTTTTGAACAATGTGAGCGGCGACTCAAAAACTTTGAATTTTTGGCACATCTTATGTCTCTGGAGACTGGACGAAACATGCCCCTCACCCATATTCGGGACGACGAAGACAAATGAAGAAGCGCTCGAAAGAAGAAGAAGACAGCTCATTCTTTTCTTGCTCTTTTTCTGTCTGTTGCTGTAGATACATTTCGTTTTTATGGATGAAAAAGGGAAAAAAGAGAAGAGAAGACAGGAGGAGGAGGAGCAACAAAATGACCATCAGAAGAGAGTAGAATGAAGAGCAACTCTACGGCAATCAGCTAGAATGAAAAGTCAGCGGTGCGCGAAATTGTTGTACAACAATCGGAAAAAAAGGAAGAAGAAGAGACTCTAAAAGACACAAAAAAAAGAGAGCTGTTTGAGCAACACACCGTTTTAGCTCATAAATAATCAAACGACCCGACACATTCGGCCTCTTTTCGTCTTTTCAAGAGTTACTGACTTTTCAGACAAAGCTAATTGTCGTCAGCTGATCCTCTCTTTTAAGAAATACTGATTCTTGAGCTTTTAGAGGTTTGGATCTCGCTCTGAACCATTCTTTCCAACTGATTTGTTGAGCTCGCGAGTCAAGAAATACCAATCGTAGCATCCTAAAAAGTGTTCCGTTACTATGCTTTGTTTCTGAAAACAGTATTCTCAGCCTCAAAAATGAATTAAAATGATGTTTGATCCTTCTTAAATTCAACCCCCCCCCCCCCACACACAACTCTAATTCAGAGATCAAGTGATAAAACCTTTGTATGAATAACAGTTAATTGATAACTTTTCGAAGCAGAACTCGCTATTCAGAAAGTTCTGATCAGCTAGTGCTGATTTTTCTGAACTACTTTAAGAACTATAGTTTCAAACTTGTTGACTGAGATGTATTTGATATTCTTTACTACGGATCATACACTCCTTCCCATTTCAACCATAGCTTTCTTTTTTCAGCTGCCATAAGTTTAAATCACCATCCATCTTATAACTTTCTATCATTTTTGTGATCATCTTTAATTCTGTCAATCAAGCTTTTCCATTCATGACTGGAGACTATGGAAATAGAGATTTTATATTTTTTGCTCAAAAAAGAGCTTCAAACACTTGAAAAAGCGCGGCGAATAAATCAAAAAGAAATAATTGTGAGGCTGTCGTCGTCGTCCCGTCATCCATCCCGTCGCTGTATTTTTGTTTGGAATAAAATTCTGTGTCGTACATCGACACCACCAATCCGATTTTCTGAAAAGCAGTGGTTTCGATTAGTGAAGCTAGGAAAAGAGGAGAAGCGGTTAGTTTTTTTTCGGAAACGAGAAGCAAGAAAAAGTCTTCTTTCTCGTGAGATCGAGTGTGAGATTGAGCTGTTCTGACGTGGCATGTGAGTATGATCACAGCTCTAGATTCAGAGAATTTCAGTGAAATTTGTTTTGAAACTGAAGATATAAGGTATATATCAAGTTGATTAAAGATCTGGTGCTAAATCTGACAGTAAGTTATCAAAATGATACTTTCGAAGAAAGCTTAATCAAAACTTGAATTCTTCTAGAACTGATACTCAATTTAGTAATATTTGTTTTCCAAAATCTTTTTCCCATCCAAAGAAATTCGATTTCATAACACGGTTACACGATTATCGTGTTTGGAACAGAGAGCGAAAATAACCGCTCGATTTCAATTTTCATGTCAATCAAGTATGATATCATACGTTCGATATAAGGTTTCTGAACTACACTTTTAAAATTCTTAGACGTCATTTCCTTGAATTCAAATAAATTAAAATGCTTTTGGGATTAGATGGTCTTGAAGATCTCAAATTCTGAAGTAATCATTTGGATTTCAAAACGTAGTTTTTAATCCCTATCATACAATTCTTATATATATATATATACTCTGTCTGTGTAAAAATTGTAGGACGATATGAGCTGAAATATTCTTTGATCAAGTGATTCAATAACTTCCCATTTGAGATTCAACAAAAGGATTAACACCATGAGTATGTTTAAAGTGCACTGGTACCTTTTATACACTTAGGTATGTGATTCTTCTCTGAACCTAAAAACCTTGCAAAAAAACAAAATTATGAATCGAGTTTCCTACCATTGAAATTACGGTTGAGATTCTCAGATCTCGTTTCTTTTTCTGAGGATTCAGTATCTTTTCTATCTGAAAGAAGCTTTTTGGTGCCAAATTTTTTTTTGGGACTAATCCCAAAAATATAATGTATTTTTGTTTCCGGAAGCATCTTCTCATCATCTCTTTGCATATCCGGTTCTTCTTCTTCCTCTTCTTTTTTCTATCCTACTCTTTTCGTCCATTCTCATTTTTTCTCTTTTCTTCAGTGTAGCATTAGCCTCTTCCAGAACGAGAAGAAGCCCGCCCCGGAGTCGTCGACTGCTCCCTTTTCCACGTCTTCTGCTCCATCCTGCGCCTCTCCGTTTCCACGTCTGCGTGTCGTAGTGTATGCCCTAATTCAGCGTGATGTCGTTGCCGCCGGCCTATTGATCTTCGCACCGCTTCTGGTGTGCCCCCATGTGTTCTCTGCGTCTCCAATGGGCTCCCTTAATGCATGTATTTTCTAGTGGGGTCCCCGAGTCTGTGCTTCTTCTTCCCGGGCGTACGCTTCAACCAATTCTCGCCCTCCCACCACTGACTGACTGACTGCTTCTGGTCATGACCCCTGACGATTGTTTTTGGAAAATGAAACACTTTTCGTTTCTCATTCTTTTCTGTTTTTTCTCAACCAACAACCTTCCCTTTATGTCCTTTCTTCCCTAGAAATTAGCATTCTTAAAGTTGTCAACCCGTCCTGCGCACTTTTCTTCAAAAAAGGGAAATTCTTATGCTTATTCTCTTTTTATTCCAAATGCGTCACTATTCGCACACATCAAAATATTTTATATACGCCAAGACTTTTCTTCTTTTCTTTTCCCTTTTTCCGGAATAGCGTTCACTCTCCTCTCCTGAACTGCTCTTACTTTTTAAAAGTCATTCTCTCTCTTTCTTTCTTTTTTTGTTTTTTCTCTCGATGACCTAGAAAATGAATGGGTTTCTTGAAAATTATAGAGTATGCAAGGCATAATTTGTATGCTTCTTCAGGGTGGGCACCCCAAGTCATAATCATAGAGAGCACAGAGAATATTCAATTTTTGGTGTGCATTTCTAACGACATGAAACATTCAGAATCATTTGCAGTTTTTCATGTCTTTCCCTTTCTCTCTTTTACACTCTCCGATCAGTATTCCTCATTTTATTTCCACGTTGTTTCATCCCCCGCAAATGACATTTACGGACAAAAAAGGACGAATCGGGTGTTGGTTTTTTTGGCTTGTTTGTGTTTTGGTATACTTTATGTGCCGTTTTTAGAGTCACTATGAAATTGAATTCTCTAGAGAATTAATTGGACAAAAATTACATTGAATTGGAGGAAATTCAGAAGGAGAAATCACTTAAACAAAGATTCATAAAATGTTTATTATGCACCTATCAAAAAGTACATTTGCACTTCAGATTTCGGAATTTGATGAGCAATTCGATTTAAAATAACTCTTGGTATACAAAACTGAATTTTCATATATATATCTCTTCTTGACTCCCGATTTCTAAACACCGATTCTTGGAAGACTCAAACAATTCACAAAAAAAGAGAAAATCAGAAAAGAGACTTCCTAACATCTTTGGGAAATGATATTTTGTTTTGGAAGTTTTCCAGAAAAACACTTACCGATAATCTTCTGTTTTCTGTTTTGCTGTCGTTGATTTCTCATCGCTTTTTGTATTTTTTTTCTGATTTTTGAAGTCGAAAATCACATTCCAGAAATCGGATTGAAATAAGTTTTTTATTGGATAAATGACTCACTTTTCAGTAATTCTTCGATATCCTCTTCTGACATTCAAATTGATCTTCCACATTGGCTTTGAATAACGAACAATCTGACATCATCTGAAATATTTATTTACATTTCTGTCACTCATCCTATTCTGATTGAAACAGACACCTTACATTTCTTCTTCTTCTTCTTCTCTTGTCAAAATCTCGTTCTTTTTCTATTTTTATTTATCTCAAAAACGAGACATATATCGGTTTTTCTTCCATAATCCGAGTGCTTCTTCTTCATCTTTTGGCTCCTCGTTTGTTATTCTTTTTCCAACTGGTCGCTCTCTCCTCCCGGATTCCCATTTCGTTCTTCCGTTCTTCTGTTTTTTTCTCATTTCGTCTCTTTCTCTCCTCCATTTATTCTTCCATTTTTGTGTCATTTTTCCTTCTTTTTTTTATTCTAGTTTATATTATGCATTATTTTGTCTCCTCCTCCTCCTTCATCTCCTTTTCGATGGTTGTTCGTACATCCGTCCCCGTCCGGCTTGCTCCAATTCAATTTCGACTCTTCTTTGCTGTGCAATACAAGCACTCTGTTTTTTTTTTGATATTTTCTTTTTTATTCTCTGAAAAAAATAATATATGTATACAATTTGCAGTCATCACACAGAAACATGTTAGGAGCAAGTAGTAGTGAAGAGGAAGATGATGATTTTCAGGATGATCACGATTCGCAGGTCAGTTTTCTACTGGGAATTTCATTGATAATCAGATAACTGAACCCGGGGATGAGAAAAGATGAAAATTCCAGAGTACGACGCGTTTTAAATTTGCTGAAGTCAAGATAAATTTTAAGAGTTCAAAATAGCGAAAGGTCATTTTTCATTTTGAACCTTGAACTCTTTCTTTTCTCAAATCTTGAATTACACTTCAGACATTCAGGAAAAAATGCTGGAAGATGGTTTTACACTTGAGTTATCGTAGTTTTTGCATCAAAAATTCAAGACCTTGACTCAAAAGATTTGTGAGCCGATTGTTCGAAAGAACCTAATCATATTCATTAAAAGAGAAAAACTATTCTAAAAATTAAAAATGCATTCATTAAAGTTTGCGATTACTCTAGACTTCCGCCTGGGAATCCGTATATTTCTGTCTACTGGCCCGCTTTTCATCAAAAATCGTTTTATTTTTATTTCGAAAATACTTAAAAGAGAAGATATATTGGCAGTCATAAGTACCCTTGTTCGGTGCCGCGAGTCAAAATTGCAAAAAGCCTCCAAAACACAAACATCTCCATTTAAAGCAATACAAAAAGGGAGGATAGAATGGGATTTCCCCCTATTTTCAAACAACAACAAACAAATGTCCCATTTTCAGATGCCTATGGCACAGGTCAAAAAGCGATCGTTACTCTCCGGGGCAATGACACCACGAAGCAGTTCTCCAGCACCATCGGATTCAGTTTCACAGACAAATTCATTGAAGAGAAATAATTCGAATTCACAGGGAAGAAGGAAAGATTCAGTGCATAGTCAGACACCAGCCAGATCGGTTAGTGATTGGAATTGAGTAAAAAATGTCCGTGAAAAGGGCTACTGAGAATGGGAGATCTGGATCGCAACTATTTGAAACATGGGTTACTGAAATTCCTCTAATACAGTGGCACACTAAGTGACAAGCTAGTAAGGATTTTATCAGGATGAGGGGCCGTTTTAGAACTCTTCAAAACGTTTCAACTCTTCAAAACGTTCTATTATCTTCAAATAGTATAACGTGTTATTAACCTAGGACCCATCAAAATTAAAAGTTTAAATTTAAATTTGTTTCAAAACTATCACGAAATGATGAATTAGTTGCCTCAGTCTTTCTACCACATTCGGTACTTTTACAAAATGTTATTCGAAAAGAAAACGAAAAGCTGTTTATGCTTTGTATTCATTGCCATAGTTACCTGAGAGTTAGTCGCAACGATCGATGAAAATGATATAACCAATAATTAAATGATTAATACTCATAACACTCAATAAGATCCAGATGAAAACTGATAAAGTAATAAAGAATAGAAGACAATAGTAAAGTAGTTTAGCCGATGAAAATGAATGCACCATCGCCAATGCCACAGGTAAGTGAAAGATAACAAAGATGTGTGTATATATAGAGTGTCTTCTCTCTCACAATACTATTCCATCTAACCACTTCTTCCTCTTCTTCTACTACTACTTCTACCTACTCTTCCCCATTTATTCTAACTCTTCTAACTCGTTTATCTCTTTCTCTCTGCAACCCACACCTTCATATAATCAATCTTTGCTCGAAGAGAACCTGCTTGCATACCACAACACACTTTGTCGTTATTCACTGAAATTCAAGATCTCTTTTCACACTTTTGAAAAGAAGAAGAGAGAGAAGGTGTATGAAACATTGAATTATTCAAGAGCCATTTTTGGAAGAAAAAGAAGAAGAACAACAGAAAAACGGAGACAAAGAGTTGCAGTTTAACACATTTTTGAATGGTTTTTGAGCACTGAAACTATATATTTATATGTGAAAATGAGTGGAAAAGTGTCATATTATATCCGTTATCGTTATTATCCAACGTTCTCAACAGTTGAGTTTTTTCGTTCGTAGCAAATAATCAATGAAAGAAGGTGAATTCCATTTTCTATGGAATAGTTATTGAACGTCATCAGAATGCAACGGTAAAGTCAATAAGGATCGAAATATGTAATTCTATGTAAATGTCCATGTTTTTGTCACTTAAAATCACTACTAACATTTCGACTGACTTTCTAGCATGTCATTAAAATAATGTTTTAATTCTCTTGAACAAATCAATAAGAATTGATTTTCAGGCAAGAACAATGTCGAATGTTACAAAGCCTGTTCTGCAAAATTCACAAGAATTCGAAGGAGAAGAAGAGGAAGAACACGAAGGATCGAATACAGTAATAGCAACTGGTGAAGACGGAGTACCTTTGAGTAAAGAGGAACAGGAGAGAATACGGTAATTAAATATTCTAATGTACCATCGATTGGATGTTTTCAGAGCGGAACGAGAAGAAGAAGAGCACAAGAAGAACCTTCAGATGTATGTGTTTCTTGCCAGATGCGTAGCATATCCATTCAATGGACAGCAGACTGGTGATATGGCACGAAGACAAATGAAAGTGAATAAACAGGAACTGGCGAGAATTCGAGATAGATTCGCATTATTTCTGAAAGGAGAGACGAATATTGCTGCAGATGAAGCATTTACAAAAGCAATAAACAGTTATACGGAAGTGTTTCTCAAATCAGAAAGAGTTCAAAAAGTGGTACATGCCGGTGGTTTCTCTCAGCACGATTTTAGAGAAGTTTTTCGATTAAATATTGAAAAACGGATAAGAAGTCTACCGGATATTGAGGGACTATCGAAGGATACTGTTCTGAATTCATGGTTAGCAAAGTTTGATGCGATTATAAAAGGAGATGAAACTGATCAAAATAGAAATGCAAGGTTAGTTGAGAGTTGAATTTTCAGTGAGCAGGATAGCATAATGAAACATTCTTCTACGAGCTAGACGGTTAAGAATCTAGATATTTTTTCCGGTGGCAACTTTGGTTGCAAACATTCTATTTTTTGAAGAAATACTATGATAATAAAAACAAGATTCTGTGCATCGACAATAACAACTTCAGAAAAAAACTAAATATTTTTCCAGAGGTCGCTCTCGAAATCCTCAAAATGCGATGAGTGCTGATGCAGTTCTGGGAAAAGAACAACTGTATGACGTGTTTCAACAAATATTAGGTGTCAAGAAATTTGAACATCAAATCATATTTAATGCCCTTCAATTGGATAATCCTGATGAACAGGCTGCGGCAATTCGAAGAGAATTTGCAACGAGAGAAGAGGCATTGAAAGATCCCATGAGGGTATGAAAGTTAAAGTAAAACTGAATCAATGAACTTCGGAATCTTTAGATGAAACGACTAACGCCGAAATTCGTTGTAAAAGATATGGAAACATTGTATATGGATGAAGTTCGAATGTCGATAAACACTCTTATCTCAAATTTAGAAACAGTTCCAGTAACGACACGTGGACAAACTGTGGGAAAACGAAAAGATAAGAGTCGGTGAGTACTCTGAAAAATGAATGAGATAACGACTTTTGGAATCTCCTGTCCTTTTCCGTTCACAAGCACTAGACTCGGTTATACTCCCTCTTTACCTTCTTGTCCATTGTCATCAGTCCCCGTTTTCAGAATTCAAACAAAAAACAAACGGTATGTGTTGATATTTTCTGAATCATTTGAAAACTATTCACTTTGATTCAAGCAACAAGCCTTTCTCACATAGTGGGCTTTCACCTGGAAAAGAGCAAGAGAGCCCGTCCACGTGTCATGCCAAATAGAGCGCACTTTACTAACTTCTACCGTTCAGTGTCTGTGTTCTCAACCTTTCTAACTGTCTCTTCTCTTTTCCGAATCCTTTTTTTTTAGTTTCAATCATGAAGGAATGCCAATTGGAGATGAATTGAATATCTGAAAATTCATACTATTTTGAACAAAAATTCGTCCAAATTGGAATTCCTTCAGTAGTTCTTCCACCACTTCTACCTCTTCTACTTCTTCTACCTTTTCTACTTCTACTTCTTCCAACTATTCAACGTCAAAGTCTGTTTCGTTGGCGTAATTTAAGTTCAGAATATGGTTCATTTCTCTCACTAAGTTCTTGTTCATCACACAATTCACATTACAATCTCTGGTCCTTCGTCTGATTCGTCTCGTCCGACTGATTCCACCATCCACACCAATTCACCTGTATGAATGCTGCCACGTGTCTATCTAAACCCCTTTTTCCGTCTAATCTTCTCTTTTTTAGATCCCGCAGTATTGAGGATTTGTCGCTCTTCAACAGGTTTGTTCAATCCAGCTCACTTGTTTTTTCACTTTTACACCGTTATCCTGATGAATTTCCCTGTATTCTGCCTCTGATTATATTCTGATTTTTTATCGTTTTATTCCTTTTTTCTCACTTTGCTTCCCTATTTTTTGCCGCTTTCCCTGTCTTGATCAGTCACACTAACTCTTTCCTTTTTGCCACTAAATCTCTTCTCCTTGTGCACGAATGACAGAGAAAGAGTAGGCTTTTACAGTGAGACTAAACGTGCTCATTTCCTCGTTTTCTATTTCAATTTTCTCTTCCCGCTGAATGCAATAATGCTGAAATGCAAGTAAAACGCTGCGATTATATTCATTTGCCTCTCTAAAAATGTGATGTGATATCTGACGGCTGAAATCATTCATCTGAATGAAATTGAAAAAAAAAAGCTTGAGAAAAGCATGATGCTTCCAATTTTCTGAAAACTATTTGCTCAAAATTCGAAAAAAGAAACCGAAATCATTTCGAAGCCTCATGTGAAAAATGTGTTTCTGACCTGCTTTCTCATGAGAATGTGTTTGTTTCATTCGGTAAAATGTTATTTCATTTTCTTCAATCATTCGTTTTTCAGCTTAAAACGAAGGACAAGTTCTGGAAGTTTAAACAAAGGAGATAGTGATGATGGAGAAGTCACTCTCACAAAATCAGATGTTTCACTTGCATTGAGCATGGAGGTACTGTACCTCACTATGCATGTTTTTCATTTCCAATACATAATTTAGGTTGTTGTAATGGAGGTTCAAGGTCTAAAATCAGTTCCTGCTAGTAAAATTGTTTATTGTACAATGGAAGTAGATGGACACAAACTACAAACGGATCATGCTGAAGCATCGAAGCCTAAATGGGATACACAAGGAGATTTCTCAACGAAAAACCCATTACCAATAGTAAAAGTGAAACTGTATACAGAAGTCAAAGGATTCATTTCTTTTGAAGATAAAGAACTAGGAAAGGTATCAACTGATTGACTCCTTGTTTTTCTAAAAGAGATGGGTATTCAGATAGTCATTCAACCAACTCCAAATTGTTCAAGGAGCCCTGAGTGGTACAATATGGTAGTTCCAAAGAGTAGTGAAGATCCAAATCTGAAGATTAGAATAGCAATTCGAGTAGAAAAACCACCGAATCTCAAATACTGTGGTTATTGTTATTGTATTGGAAGGAATGCATGGAAGAAATGGAAAAAACGATTTTTCTGTCTTGTTCAAGTATCTCAATATGCTTTTGCTGTATGCAGTTTTCGACAAAAGAAAGCAGATCCAACTGAATTTATTCAATTAGATGGATTCACCATCGATTATATGCCAGAATCAGATCCAGGTTGGTTATTAGAAATGTGTATTGGGATAGTTAAGAAACCAAACTTTCTGAAAGTCTGAGGGAGTGAGTTGAATATGGGAAGGGGCGGAGTCTGAATACACACTAAACATAGTGGGCGGCGGAACCCGGGAGGTGTCGGTACACAGTGTATATGACCTCCCACCAATCTTCGTCTCGAGCAACTCTGGTTCCTCTGCATTTGACCGTGAAAATCTTTCGCCTTTTACTAAAGATTTCCGTGCAAAGGAGCATTAACTGAGTATTATTACCAATTTTTGGAGTCCCCTCGAGAGAGCGGGACAGAAAGAGAACCAAAAAATAGTTGTAACGAAGATTTGTAGAAATGAAACATTGGGTTTCCGTTGTGGTATATTGACACGTTAGAAAGAATAGATGTAATACATCAGAAGTACTGATGCTACACGTCAGTTTTTGTCATTAGCCCCTCAGCAATAACATTCAAAGTTCAATTTCAGAACTAGCTGCTCAAGGTGGCAAACACTTCTTCACTGCCATCAAAGAAGGAGATGAGTTAAAGTTTGCTACTGATGATGAAAACGAGAGACACCTCTGGGTTCAAGCATTGTATCGAGCCACAGGTCAAGCATATAAACCAGTACCACCGAAACAATCAACAATCGCTCCAAAAGCTCAAGGATTTCAAGATAAGGCTAGCAAACACGGAATGGACGCTTTGATTCAGGCAGATTCAATTAATTTTGATCACGACCATCTTTATTCGGATATTCAAAAACTCACTTTGGACTTCCGAATAAACGAACCAATCTGTTCTTTGGTGAGTTATTGTCCTCAGTATTCAATCTGAATGATCAATTTTACAGGGTTGGTTCTCTCCAGGACAAGCATTCGTACTAGAAGAGTATTCTGCTCGTTACATGGTTCGTGGATGCTTTCGACACGTCACTCTTCTCTCGAACCTTCTTGATAAAGCTGATGATGGGTTACTCATTGATCCAGCTTTAATTCATTATTCATTTGCATTCTGTGCTTCTCATGTACATGGAAATAGATGTATGCCAGATAGACAAGGACCAGAAGGTGTAGGAACTGTAACTTTGGAGGAGAAAGAGAAATTCCAAGAAATCAAAGAGCGATTGAGAGTTCTTCTTGAGAAACAAATCACCAATTTTCGATACTGTTTTCCATTTGGAAGACCAGAAGGAGCACTGAAAGGAACATTGGGTCTTCTGGAAAGAGTTTTGATGAAGGACGTTGTATCTCCAGTTCCACCTGAAGAAGTCAGAGCTGTTATCAGAAAATGTTTGGAAGATGCTGCACTTGTGAACTACACACGGATCTGCAACGAAGCGAAAATTGAGCGTAAGAAATCATCAAAAAGAAATCTCTGATTTATTCATTTGAAGAACGAATGGGTGGGGATGTTAGTCCAGCACAACGGATAGAAGATATGGTTCGAGTAACAGAATTCTGTATTGATTTACTGAAGGAGAATGAAGAGCATCATGGAGAGGTGAGAAGTATATTAGATTATTGGAATGCCTCCAAATGAACGCAACTTTTCCTATCCTTTTTCTATTGAAAACGAAAACAAATTAATGAAGACTAACCGAATATTTTAGCAACTTCGAGGGGTATGTTCTACAACTTGCGACCTCTTCTATCCGTTTGTTTCCCTTATGTGTTTCTCCTTTTCAACCCTTTTTTCTTTTTTTGCTTCTGTTCATTTTTCCCATTTCCCAGCCTATCTTTTCTTTAATGCTGTGTTCTGTTTATTTATTTTCAGTTCCGTTTCTGGGAGTTTATGTTTTTATTAACATGGTACTAGAGCTAGAAAAACAAGGAATCTTTCAAAAAAAGATTTGAATTCGAAAATTTGAGTTCTCAAAAATAGGGACACGAAGAATAAAAAATAACCATTTGGTCACTGAATTTAGATAACTGTTTCCAGTAAAGTGAAAAAGTCGCTCAGTGAGCTGATTATCCATATTTACACTAATGACTAAACAAGGAAATTCTATGTGTTGTTGTTTTATCAAAGTTAATGAGTGTATTAGTTATTCTAGAAAGAAACATGTCCTCGTTCCAACTCCAAAATAGAAAAGTTCCGTCTTTTTTAGCGTGTCTCCCTTTATTTTTGATGGGCTTCTGACATGATTCATTTTCTTGTAAAATTACATTTCTTTCCAGGCATTTGCGTGGTTTTCCGATCTCCTGTCTGATCATTCTGAGATATTCTGGTCATTATATTCCGTTGATTTGGATTCTGCTCTGGAAGTTCAGCCACATGACAGTTGGGATTCATTCCCACTGTTTCAAATGCTCAATGATTTTTTGTTATCTGAACGTAAGAAACGCTTAGTGATAGAACAATGAACCAAACAACGGATTTCAGCTAATCTGAAAGGAGGAATATTCCACAATAAACTTGTCCAACAATTTCAACCACTTGTTGTTCGATATATCGACCTGATGGAACATTCGATTGCACAAGCAATTGACAAAGGATTCTCTAAGGAGAAATGGGAATCAAGGAAGTTAGTTTTAATGTGTAGAAATAGTTAATCTTTTCAATGTTAGTGGTGATGATTTCAGAGAAGGATGTGCTACATCGGAAGATATTTACTGGAAACTTGATGCTCTTCAAACATTTGTTGTTGATTTGAATTGGCCTGAAGAGGACTTCCGAAAATATCTTCAAACGAAAATGAAAAGTCTCACTTCTGATATGATATCAAAAGTATCTGATTGCACATTCACTGCTTTTGACAGTTGGATGCAAAAAGCCAAAAAGTCCACAGATTACATGCTTCCTTCAGAAGTTTGTGTTCAAATTAATGTGATGTTCAGTTCGAAAAGTCGTGCAGTTAGAGTGACAGTTGACTCCGGAGAGTATAAATATCAATCGAAATTGGATGAGACTTTGGAGACGATGCTCAAAACGATGGAGTCCTGTATTCAGGAGAAACTTCTCGGTGTTCTCGAATCTGTTCTTTCTCGTTTGGCTCGTTATGATGAAGGAAATCCAATCGGAGCAATTTTGAATATTGCACCGAAACCAGCTTCAATTTTTAATAAGTTGAAAACAATGGCTGGAGATACTTCAGCTCAAGTTACAACAGCAGCGGTAAATACAAAAAAAGAAAAAAAGAAACAAGAAAAGTATTACAGAGACAACCACTGACCGCTCAGCAATCATCTGGTCAAATTGGAAACTCCTATGTTACATTCTTCCATGGATGTACTGAACTTCTTCGACAAGTTATTATTGATGAGATTTGGGTCAATGGACTTTTTGAGCATTGGTGGGTTTTATCTTTTAGAATTGGGAATTCAAAACTCAAACATTTTCGCAACTGATTGTAAGTATTTAAGGTATGACAATCAAATGAAAGCAATCAACGACTGGCTCACAGAGCGCCTCCAACAATCACTGAGTGCCACTCAATACATTTCTCTTTCGAACATTGTCAAGAAGGTTTATCAAGATTTTGCACTTCAAGGAATCGATGAAGAACGACTTAACAGCAAAACGTATCAATCGATCAGTCGACGACTTCAACTTGAAGAATCGAATTCGCATATACAAGAAGGTATACGACGACTTTGATGATTTCTTTTAGTTTTCGATGTCGTTGTGTCGTGTTTTTATTTATAAGTGATCATGATTTTTGGAATGAATCTATAGGTTTTTGTTTTGCAACGTGGAAAGAAACCCATGAATTAGATGTTGCATCTCTAACCAAGAATTTGAATGATGTCAGAATTACTAATCAATTTTATTTGATTTGAAGTGGAATGTTCTTTCTTTCTCTACAAAAGTGATTTGAAAACATTTCATTATCTTAATGCTTGGCGTTCACATCAAACCTGTCAGGCAAAATATGAAAGAATATAACTGCATCTGAAGAGGGGCGGAGTCTACATACACATCAAACATAGTGGGCGGCGGAACCCGGGAGGTGTCGGTACATGACATACATGACCTCTCCTGAATCTATATCTCGGACAACTCTGGTTCCTCTGCATTTGACCGTGAAAATCTTTCGCCTTTTACTAAAGATTTCCGTGCAAAGGAGCATACACTGAGTATTATTACCAATTTTTGGAGTCCCCTCGAGAGAGCGGGACAGAATAAACGGAAAAGAGTCTTGGATCTCTCAATCAGTTCTTTAGTTGATTGTCAGTGATTTCGCAAGCTAGATAAACTTTCGTTTTCAATTAGTAACTTCTAACTTCTACTATCATTTTGTTTCAGCCGCCGCAAATGGATCCGCACAAGGATCCGTGTTTCCAACTTCTCTTGGTAATGCAACTGCCGCCGTTTCGAATATGTCGAGTATGGTGGAAGGAGCAGGGGCCAAAATGTTTTCACTTTTCAAATAGTTTTTTTTTCTAATTTTCCAATTCGCATGCTCTTTTTCTCTCTTTCTTTTCCTTTTTCTTCAACTTCCTAGTTTCTAAATTCAAATCGCATTTTGACGAGTTTAATATAATTTATGGAAAGATTTTAATCAAATTTCTATCGCTTCTTATTCTAGTTCATTCATTTTTTTTTCTGTTTTCTGGTGAATCAAAGATCAAAAACAAAACAAAAACGTCTCAATTAATCTACCCCGTCTTTCGGTTTTAATTCTCACCAAAGGACCTTCTTTCCCGTTGTTCCTCTACCCATTCAACTCATTTTTCCGGGTTTTTTTTTTAATTTATTGCAATTGTCGAGATAGCTTTTCATGTATTATAATCTGCAAAGTTTCACTTATAATCAGCTTTTTTGTAGAAGTTTTAACACGAAATTATAACAGTAACTGCTCTGAAAAAAACTTGTAAATGTGTTTCTGTGGTGATCTTTTTTGAAGAGGTCTTCATTTTTATAAAGCTTTAATTGGGAGACTATTTGACATGAAGCTGGACTGTCCAGGTTTTCATTCAATGCTGAAAATATTCAAAATCAACAGATGAGATCATTAAAAGTTTAGATTCCGATGCTACCGTATACGTGTGTTATGAAGTATACTTCATAACACACGTATACTCTTGAACAAATGATCAACTCTTGTGTCTTTTACATAAGAGAACAGGAATCAAAAGTGGCATTCAGAGATCAGCGAATAGACGACAATAAATGATAGACGGATTTCAAATCAATAAGCAAACTCCAATTTTCTGACATTTTGACAAAGTTTTTAGACACCCCAAAAGTAATTGTTACAGTAATATCAAAGAACATGAAATCTGACAAAAGTGGTACAAAGATACTATTATAGTTCAGTATCTAATTCCAGGTATTGAAACTTTGGTTTAACTTTCAAAAATTCTTGTTTAAAACACAAGTAAGATGATATTCCACTCCATGTTCTAAAAAAACTAAACTCTCGACATCTCTATCAAAATCATAGTTCTCTCTATACAAAAAAAAACTAATGCAACATCAATTTTCGATCATTATTCTACAATTCGATAATCTTGAAATGTATGTGAACTTTCGATTGGTTTTTGTCAATTCGCCTCCAAATTCGATCGGGTAATCCGTCGGATTTGGCCACATCGGACAAATGGCCAACCTCCCCAAAAACCACGCATTCAGACAGTTTTGAACATGCGAATCTACTCGATATTCTCTCTCATATTCCTTGTTCTGAACACTGTTTCTTATGTCGGAACTCAACAGGCATTTGGTGTAAGTTTTCAACCAATGTAACTTCAAAAATGATTATATTTCAGTCAGTTTCCTATCCAGCAATCCAAAGAATCATTCCACATGCCACAAATGCAAATGCTTTTGCGGTAGATTTATAATTTTTTGTTTTAATTTTACCCATATATTCACGTTTCAGTTAGGGCAAGGACTAAACACAAATGTTGGAAAATACGCTGCAATGAGAACACTTGTCAACCAATTCTTCAACCAGAACAAAGCCGGAAAACCAAATCCAAAAACGCTTTCTTTGTATGATAACTCTACATACAGTAAGCAGAAGTTAATTGCATTGGTTAACAATGTAAGTTTGGAAATTTTATTAAAAAAACAGTTACTCTTTATTCTTTCGTAGTTCAAAGAGGTCCTTTTTCAGAGACAAGCCGTATCACAGTGGTGGGATCAAGATTTGACTCCAGGATTGACAAAGATCTACAATGCTGCGACTGCAACCTCTGTAAGTCAAAATACAAAAAATAGGTTTGAAATATAATTCAACAAGACTTTTAATCCTGTCGTTCGACCCCGGTCGAATCTAAAAACATTTTTGGGCGCGAGATTGAAACTATGAATGTTTGATTTTTCAGTACAAAAACCTGTATGCCTACTACGACAGTCGTTACACGAACAGTTTCACCTATACACTTGTTTATTGGATGCTCACTATTCTCATGAAGGTACTTTTGTTTTGTGCTTACTTTTAGAATATTTGATTTTTCAGGATATGTGGAATGAGGTGACTTATAACAAGACAGCTGATTTGATTGGAAACACTTTGGAAGCCCAATTGAACAAATCAACTCTTTTAGTTTTCGAGATCTACACAGAGGCATTTGAGGCCAATCACAATCAGACATACATGAAAGGAAAGTGGTAGAAATGCTTGTTCATTCTTGCTGTATTTTCTATGAAATAAAGTTATTCTATTCGTGATTCTTTTGCTGCTTTCCGGTTGATAAAACAGTACTTAAAGACACGCAGAAGGTCTTTTATGTGTCCGCTACCTAAACAATCGAATCTTTTTATGAGTACTTAAATTCGAGTCAGGACTGTGCTCCCTTCATCATCACAGTCCATCGGTACACAATTAGACATCATTTTGTTTGTAATGGTGAACTTTATAGTTCTCTAGCATCAAATACTCTAAATTTCTTATTCAAAATGTTGACGAAATATTGATTTCTGGGAATGAAATTATCTCAAAGTTTTCATCACAAATGGGTCGATCAGAAGTTTGATCTATCAAGTCACACATCTTGAGCACTCAAAAGGTGTGAAAAAAGGAATAACTGATAACCTCTCCTTCATCTTTTTCATTTTATTTCTTGCTTCTGGTGTCAACCATGATTTCATCATTTTCCTTTCAAATGACACTAAATTTCTTTATTTTTTTATGATTTCCAATATCGAACTTCCAACTAATCGATCTTGTACCAGTTGGTACGAATTTGTAGTTCACTTTTTTCTGTCCCGCTCTCTCGAGGGGACTCCAAAAATTGGTAATAATACTCAGTGTTTGCTCCTTTGCACGGAAATCTTTAGTAAAAGGCGAAAGATTTTCACGGTCAAATGCAGAGGAACCAGAGTTGTCCGAGATAAAGATTCAGGAGAGGTCATGTATGTCATGTACCGACCCCTAACGGGTTTCGCGGGCCACCATGTTTTGTGTAGACAAACTCCGCCCACTTTCATTATGTGTACCCAAACCTACGGGAGATGAAACGTCCTTAGACATTCTGTTGATCGATTTTTGTTTTTTTGTTTTTGTTGATCTTCTTCATTACTAGATGACTTCTTAAGCATCGTTCTCATTTTCAGATGAACATCCAAGCGATAGTATGCAGTTTCATTCTGGCCATCGGTCTTGTTCTCATTTGCACATCAACCAATACGTATGTAATGTTAATTATTCCATGGTCGCTTACTTAATATGGTTTTTCAGCGCTGATGAGGATTCGGATTTTACCAAAAAGACATACACAGTACTTCTGATTATCGGATGTGTTATGACGTTTGTTGGAGGTCTTGGATATCTTTACACAATTTATGAAGTATTGATGAGAGCTCACCGAAAGTTCAAAGAAAAACAATTAAGGAAGTTAGAGCAACAAGTTGTAAGACGACGAACAGAAACAATGGCAAGAACAAGAACGATTGCTTTGACACTGGAAAGAGAGAAAGCGATGTCAATGAATGGAGGATTGCCTCCTGTATAAAACAAATGAATCTTTCAATCATTGTTTTTGTATGCTCAAGGTTATTGTAATAGAGTTGCTCATTGCCAGAGTGATAGACATCTCTTGTAACTTTGACGAAGAGCAGAATGTTTTATGGTCCTTTTGACGGCTACTTGACACGAGATTCTAGCTTCATCTATATTAGCTTTGGGTCAAGGTTGTCAAAGACAGCTGCTGACTCGTACTCCATGTAACCTCTATTTGGATAAGCAGACTTTTTTGAGTTGTCTACTCAGTCTGACTTTTGTGTTACTTTTTTTTTCGACAACATTTTCCAATATTCCAACCGATTCATGTCGATTAATTGATCTAGAAGCAACAAAAAACACTACATCCTTACGACAATGGTTTTTAATTTCCTATATGATCATCAAATCTAATCAGTGACTCTATTATAAAACTATCGAACATACATTACTATTTTTGAGTTGTTGGAATTATTACGATTTTTGTAAAATAAAAGAAAAGAAGTTTCTACTGTATCCCATCCTTGAAACTCTCATTTGTGCACTGTGCTCAAAAAAGAATCATAAACTCAGTGTAATCCACTCTTTCCCCATTGTTTTAGACTTGTTCTCTTCCCCTTTCCTGTCACAACCGTCCCGCATTCTTTTATTTCTGCCCGTTTGATAATAAAACTGTTTGTGAATGTGTGTTCAAGAGTCTTCTTCTTCTTCCCGAGATACACATTACAGACATGGAGGTGAGAGGACAACACACAACTCTATACGCACAGATAGAAAAGAAACAGTTTGATAAGCGATTCGTCATCGTTTTTTCTCTCTTTTATTATTGATTTGCTTTTCCCTCTTTTTCTCATTTTTCCATATTCAGATGACACAATCTGCTAAAATCACGGAGCAAAGGAATAGTGGGTAGGAATATTTCCGGCGTGATTACTGTAGTTTTAACGAACAATTACAGAAAACAACGACGATCATGTGAAAGATGCAAGGAAGATTTCGAGTTTGATGAACCATACTTTCTATTAGGAAGTTCCACGTGGCACATGAGATGCTTTTTGTAAGTTTTCTTTCTCAATTAAAAAATGTATCCTGTTATCTGGAATTCATGAGAAAGATAAAATAACACTTATCCTTTCATTCAGATGTGCGCAGTGCATGGATCCTCTCGTTGGCACTACTTACTTCCAGTTTGAGAATCGAGTTTACTGTGAGCATGATTTCAAAATATTGTATGCACCAGTTTGTGCAAAATGCAGTAAGTAGAAACCGAGACATCGCTTAGATAACATTGTATTTTCAGAGCAGTTTGTAATTGGTCAAGTTGTACATTCTGCAAACCAATCTTTCCATTTGGGCTGTTTCATTTGCGACGAATGCGAAATTCAACTCAATTCAGGAGGAGCTTATCGATATCTTGATAAGATTTTGTGCGCGTCTTGTAATCAAGGGAAACCGAAATTAAAAATATACAATTGTTCCAAATGTGAGTTGTGTCTTACTCATTCTTGTCGATATTCTGTGTTTATTATCAGGCAAACAACGAGTTCAAGATGATGATCTTCTGATGTACCAACACGAACCATATCATGCATACCATTTCAAATGTTCAACGTGTAAAAAAGTGTTGGAATCGGATGCAAGAGTCGTAAAAGATGAAATTTATTGTCCGAGATGTTTTGATTTTCAATGCGAAGTATGCTTTGATTGCAAAAAAGTTATTGACCCACAAGTTGAGCAGAGTCTCTTCACAATGAATAGGCATTGGCATCTTCATGTAAGTAACTCTTGTTCCCTAATAAATTTCACCTAAAAATTTTACTTGAGTAAGGTGAAAATGGTAAACTAGGGACACAAGAATTCAAAGTTCTGGTAATCAAAATAGTCCTTTCTTTCAAGACTTTCAACGATTTTATACTTGCTGTTATTTGATTGCAGTAGTGTCTGAAGTTCATTAATTTCAGCATTTTCGATGTGCATCGTGTGCTCGCCCATTCAACGGCCATGAACACTACGAGAAGAATGGAAAAGCCTACTGTCGTGAGGACTTTCTTGAGCTCATTGGACATCATTGTTTCATTTGTGATCAGAATGTTGCGGGAGCTATGGTTCATGTATTTGGAAAAGCATTCTGTCCGGACTGTTACAGATGCAAAGGATGTGATCGAATTTTACACTATAAGTGAGTGTTTATGGTGTAACATGAGTTTAGAATGGAGTGTAATTGCAGGGACAAGGTGATGGAATTGGATTTGATGCCGTTGTGCAAAAAGTGCATCTCTCACAAAAACTTTCAGAAAGCATTGAAGTACAAAAATCAATGATTAGTTTATGAAATTCGGGTGGCATATTAGTAAAGTAATCAGGGTATCAGTTTTTTTCAAATAACAATGAATTGCTTTATTGACAAATGATTTGCATAAACACTTTGGAAGTAGATAATGTGTATCTTCCTACCCAGTATCAGGAACACCTGAACAGTGGCAAACATAAGACAGGGAGTCAAAACAGTTTCTGTTTTTGAGAATATGTTTCTTTTTTTTTCGGTTACAAGTAATCATAATCGAATATGCAAGTGAGAAGAAGTTGATGTTTAACGAGTATCAATCCAATTATTCTAATCGGCTCTTGTTATTTTGAAGGCCACCTTATTGTGACAGACTAATTGAAGTGTCCAAGCTGGCGCGATGCCAGGTAATTGTTAGAAGGCGTCTTCGTCCTTGGACCGGTGGGTGACTTGGCGGGACGACACCTATAACGATGAACCGTCCGTATTCTTTCTATCCACTTGATTCTTCTTTCTCAATCAAATGTCCTTGTTTTTCATTCGACTCTTTTTCCATTTTGTCTTCTGTTCCACCACATTTCATTCTCTTTTAACTATGAATCTCGATTCATTTTTGTTCCAAAAAGTTTCCAAATAGTATCGAGAAAGTGAATGAATGACTTATTTCCTAAAACAAGTGTTTGTTTCGTGTCGACCACCCCACTAACCGTTTACCCATTCTCTCCCGTCTAGATCGGATTACCGCACGCGGAGAACGTCGCTTCACCTCAAAACCAATTTATGGCATTACATGCCGCCTCTGAATTATTCATTCATTCACTTTTCCGTCAGCTTCATTTGTTCACTCACCTCGTTAAGCAAAGTGAGTGAGTGCCTCCATATGCATACTTCACTTTTCTTTTCTTTCGAAATGTTCAGATTATAAGGAAAAAAAAGTCAACAGAAGCAACTAACCACTAATTAGTTTTTCTTTTTTTCTGTTTTCTTTCTGAATTTCTAAAATTGATTTTTCTAGAAAACCAAGAATTCATATTCTAGAGAAATTACAAAAATGATGGCAATAAAACATTTTTTACCGCTTTTATCAATGCGAGAGGTTTCTCCGTTCGCTCACTTTTCCAAGAACTGAGAATTTCGAAAAATATTTTGGCACTGATGTGTTCTTTTCTGAGAATTCTGAATCAGAAAAAAACCTTTCGAGCTTTTTGCAAGTAACCTTCTCATTTTCATAAGAGAAGGTTGCTTGGAAAGCTGATATTTTCATTAAAGTTACGAAAATTCGTAAAACTTTGACATCTTTGGTCAAAAAGATCAGCTTTACAATTAGACCAAAATTCCGTGTCCCTTAGTAACGAATAAAAAGTTTTGAATAATCTGTTTGATTGTTTCATGGAGGAAGTTTCGCCAACTACTGTGCAGTTTTAGCACTATTTGAGTGATGTCAACTTCTTGGAAACTGTAACTGTGGAAATACTGACAGCTTCTCATATCACATGACCGGAATCTCAAAATATCATAATTTTATCTGATCCACATTTTCACACCCAATGTATCATTTCATCCTACCGGATAGTTGCCACGTCATAAATGACCTTGTTGTCATCGTATATCATTTGGTGCGTGCTTGTCTTATTCTTTCTTCTGGACAAAAGGTACTCCTCATCCCTCAACAGCCACCACAAACACTCGTCAACACATTGTTCCTTCCTTTTCTTTTCGCCCTTCCCACGTCCACCACCTCAACTTTAATTGGTAGGTGTTGACCATGTTCAGTGACCTATGTGAATTCCACCACTGGCTTTTCACTTGCTTCCATATTATTATTATGATCTAGAAATCCAAATCTCAAGATGATTGTTTTCGATACAGGACAAATTCTTTTTTGTTCTTTTTCTTTTTTTGGTTTCTTCTCACGATTCAATTTCGAAGGCCGCAATTGAGTCTTCTTAAGTAAATCTTTCGATTCTTTTCCATCGCGATCTCATTCCGTCAAGTACTTTTTCCGCAAAGTTTTCCCTCACTTTCATATCAAAACCGTTCGTTTTTTTATTTTGCCAAAAAAGTTTTAGTTTATCTAATCTCTAATCTATCACATACATCTTTACTCATCTGTTTCACTTTTTACACGAACTAGCGAAAATGAATGATCTTCAAAAAATAGACTTCACTGTCATTGAACATATAATCGAGAGCTTATCAGATTCGAAAAAAATCTTAGACTTTTTTGGAAAGTTTTTAAAAATGATACTGAATAAATTACAAAACCGATGAGAATATAAATCATGGAAACCGGATGAGTCAGACACCGTTACGAAATGTTTCAATTCTTTTTCTTCCGAACACATTCCGGTCCCTTTTAACGACAAACGGCGGCTTTTTTCTTTTGAACTGTATCTTTATCATAAATTAGCATTGTCCTTCACCCGATTCGCCGGCTCCTATCCCCATTTCCAAGATAGTATGTCACCCAATGAGACAAAGAGACATTTTGACTCGTTTATCTTCTTCCTGTCGGGTTGAACAACGCGCTGCATATCCATCTGATGTTTCACCAATTTGCACTCTACTTCTAAACGAAACGTCTTCAAAAGTCTCTGAGTATTTCACTATATAAAACAACTCTCTTCTTATTTGAATCATAAAGAGGCATGAGAAAAAACACGGGTACATCAAAGGGTGGAGAGTGAGTTGAGGCGAAACGATTCTCACATTTTCGGCTTGTATAGTTTTGAAAAGAGAACAGTCAATGTATTCGATTGACTGATTTCTTTTCATATCTTGTACAACCTTTTTTTGGATTTTTCCTTTCGATCGGAATGTCATTTAGAGACATGAACTGGTCAACGTTTGTTTTTTTCAACTTGACGTTTTTTAAGAGGGGCTCATATATGTACTTTTATAACTTTTTTTTTAAATAAACGTTTTTTTGAAACTTTATCCCCAAACGGACGTCAAAAAGACCAGTAATTTTGCATATTCACTCAGATATCACTAAAATTATTAACCATAAGAACTTCAACCTATAATCAGGAACATGGTTTCATCTACAAGATAATTTTCTCTACAACTCAAAGTAGTTTTTGAAGTTATCACCAGGAAGAGCGCAACAAAACCATATAGATTCGAATGTATTGTTATGTTTCTCACTTTCTTTCTTTACACATTTGATGCCTCGAGTTTATCATAACGTTGATTACCTTTCAACATTCATCGAAACTTCACCCATGTTTTATTCATGAATTATGTTTCTGATTCCAAACGAACAGATGTTTAATCAGATTTTAGAAAAAAGTCACACAAGCTCTCACAGCTCTTGCTAGCTTCATCTACTTTCTTTTCTTAAATATTCTCAATTTTCTTCTTCTTTCACTTTCTCTTGTTTCTTTTTCTGACCGCCAAAAAATGAGGAATCACTGTTATCATTATGATTATTCTAATCACCGCCCACGGCTTTTTCTTCGCATATTTTTCTTTTTTCTTCCTATACCAACATGTTTATTCTAGATTCGGAATATTTTCGTTTCGACATTTTTTCATTCTTTTTTCACAACGTTTCTAACATGTTTATTCTGCTTTTGATATGACGTTTCACCTGAGTTTTATTACTTTCGTAACACCTAGAAAGAGGTTTTGTGATCATTTTTTTGAAAGTCATTTCACAGAAATTGTGTTTTGCATATTACTTCTGGGGTTAGATGAAAAATTCTAGTAAACTTAATCATCCCATCTGGGAGCATGCAACCTATCTGAAAATGTTTTTTAGAACAAAACTTTGATTAATAAGTCTGTAAATTGCGAACACGACAGATGAATTTCTACTAATCCTTTCTTCAAATAATCTAGTTTATCTTATTCTCTAGATAGGTGCATTTGTGCACTCTATTCATTGAAATACTTGATATTTTTCTCGGTGTTCAAACTTTTTAATCAAATGGAGTCAACCGAATAAAAAGAAAAATAGACGAATAATTTGTTCTCTTTTCGTTTTTTTTTTCATTTCTCTCGTCATAGCAACGCCTTCTGAGGTGTTGTTATTTGATTTCTTTTTCTTTTACTCTTGATACCTCACAAAAAGATGACTGTTTTCTACTCTTCAATTCTCATTAGTATTCTATTTGTCACCGCCCATCAAAACATCACGCCTTCTTATTCTGCCCTCCTTCAAACCACCCTCTAATTTATACATCTTCTTATCCTCGACTTTTTATGACCGCCATTTTCTTACAGTTTGCATTCTTTTCATTTGCAATCAGCTGCCCATTTAGATTTATTCTATTCCTGTAGAAGACGTGACGTGCACCACCATCACTCTTCTGATA
>GL380157.1:0-11776 GCA_000143925.2 Caenorhabditis brenneri | reverse complement strand
CTTCGATTAATTCTTTAAAAGTAATCTCGAAATTCCAGAAATTGCTGTTTCTCTGGAATGCGATAAAAACTTATGGGTGATCCAATCAGGACATTTACAGCCACAAAAAGGCCTAAAGCGCTGATTCGGCTTCTCGATTCGCAACAAATCGAGGTAAAAATCAGTGCTCCGATATTTTGATAAATCATTTTTTTCCAGGTCGTCTTACACTCTCGACTATCTGTCGAAGATGTTCTCCGTTTGGTGGCGGAGAAACTCGGACTCTCATTATCAGATTCGCAATACTTTTGCTTAGGATTTTCAGATCATCTGTTTGTTTTTCGAAATTGAGGTTTTTAATTTCTTTCAATTTATAGAAATAACCTACACTGGCTCGATGGCTCTGTAATGCTGTACGATCTGGTTGCATCAACTTCAAATCCAAAAGGCACATTGACCTTGTCTCATCATGTCAGGTGAGAGAAACGAAAAGAAGCCGCGGTAAAATGATGAATGCTTGCAGATTCTTTGTGGAGACAATTTATGAGGTTCAATGCGCATCCACCGCCAAACTTTTCTTCTTCGACATTCATAATCAGCTAGCGAGAGTAAGAAAAATCGTGTTCTCTTTTCGAACTACCAAACCTGACTCATTATTTCAGCACGAATTGCTAGTGGCTAGTGAAGACTACTTTGAACTGGTTGCAATTCTGGTGTCCGTCTTCGTTCCCGACTGCCAGTAAGTGCTTCTTTAGCTTTTGTATCCACACACCGATCCGGTCTCTGTCTTTTTTTGTTGGTGGCTTCTATTAGAGCGAAACAATTCTGAATCCACTTGAAAGTGTGGATTTTTTCAATTATAAGTCAATACGACCCCACTTTTCTCCGATTTGTTTCTATTCATTTCTTTTGATTCCCTATTCTCACTTCGTCCGAAATCTGTTTCCCATGATCACACGAAGGTCGCCCAACACAACCCCTCTTCCCGCACACCTGATAATTTACAACTGTTCTTAACGACGTTTAGTGTTTAATTTCTTTCAATTCTTTTCTTTGCAGAGAACACACAATAGCAGAGGCTATTTCTCGAGTCATGCCGTTGTCCCATCCTCCCTATATTCTACTGAAAACAGATCAAAGCGATGTAGAAAAGAAAGTGTTCGAAAAGTTTCGGTACTATAGACGGTTACCGGTTGGAACAGGAATGATAAGGTAGGATTGTGAATAGAAAGTAGATAAAAATAAGTAAACATAAGTTCGTTTGATTGTTTGTTATCTCATAACCTATGTTTCGCATCATCGATCTTTTTATCCTGAAAATCAGTATCAAATAGAGAAACTTTGAAATCCATTCAATCTTAGAAACTGAATACTACAAAAAAATCGAAAATTAAATATTGGATACTACTGCACTAAGTGTAGACTTGTAAATATAGTCCTGAATTGACTTTTGTAATTTTTTCCGAAATCGATATCTTTCCGCAGTTTCATTAAAAAAACAAATTTACTATCATTTGGAGAGCCGAGTATGAAAAAATTACAGCTCATGCGCAAAATTCAAAAAATATAATTTCAGCTTCATCAAACTTGCTGAAAAAAGTGAATCTTATGGTTATCGAATGTATGAAGCGCTGAATGAAAATAACGATAAATGTATTCTTTCGATTGGATATAAAGGAATTTATATATACCGAAGAAGTCGTCATCAGAATCTAATAACTCCTTATCTAGCATATCCATGGAGAGTGATAGACAACTTATACTATCGAGATAAGAAGTTTTCAATCGAAATTCGGGAACCAAAAAAGTGAGTTTTTGATACATATCAATCCAAATTCAAATTTATTCTGACTTGTTTCTCACGCCTTCATATATTTGTTCTTAGGAACCAAAGTAACGAGAACGTGGCAGATGATGTGATCCTGATCAATGACAGGCAGCTGTCGGAAGCATTCAGCCACCCGACTACACAGTAAGTATATCCTTATTCCTATTGACTTCTCTTCTCCTTTTTTTGAATGTTTTGACTAAACACCATCATTGACTGCACCTTTATGTACTCATTGTGTCAACGCAACAGAAGCGCATAGTTGCGTCAACTCGAAAGTTTCTTTTTTAGAACGCCGCCTCTGGTAATAAGACAATGTGTGTTCCTAAATGTGAACTATTTTGATTACTCCAGCAAATAGGTGCACCGTTTGAATGAACTTTGTAACAGGTCACCTGGCACATAAGACATTCGTTTTCTGAATCGTATATTCTTAGCTAAATAGAGTCGTTTGTCATGTGTGTGCCAATTCGAAAAATGATCAAAGCGGCTCAAATGAGATGTGACACAAGAGACATGGAAACGAGCGGACTGGCGCGAATAAATAATTAATGAGACTGTTTGTATGGTCATTTGTGACGCTGCTTGTTTCGACATGAAATACGATTCAAATTGGTGCGCCATGTCCAATTTTCTTGAAGAGAAATGAGGCGCTCATTGAAAAACGGCGAATTTCTTGGCCTTTTGTTCGTTTCTGTGTTTTAAAGAAAACAACATTATGAATCGAATTTCTTCTTGAAGTTTTTTACTTTAAAAAACGGAAAAAGGTTTACAAAGTCACGACGAAGACAGTCAGCTGTCAGGTAGCCATTTCTTTTGAGGGCAGTCTCATTTATTACAAACTCAACCTAATTAACAGCCCCGTTATTAATACTTTAAAATTTAGTTTTTAATGTTTTCCGACTACATTATTTATCTTTTTTCAGAGTTTCGTGTGGTCGTCGTCGTTCAAACAATCAACAACCACGTGTCTTATTGTTTCCTTTTACATGCGCAACTCCTCTTGTTTGTCGAACTGTTTGGATGTCGGCAATTGCTCAACATCGTTTTTTTCTGGAACGGAAGGAACTGAAAAAGGTGAGCAGTTTTTTCTTCTTTTCCTCTCGTAGTCTCTGTTTCTATTCCAATTCTTTTTTCATTCTTACTTTTTCTACTCGTTCTTTTTATTGCGCAGAAGGCGTGACAAATTTCCATGGATGATGATGTCTTTGAAGGGTGGCTAGACAGCCTAGGTGGTATTTCGACTGCAATAGTTGTTTCAATCTATACGAAAACGAAACCTGGCTAACTTTTTTTATGGTTAAAACGAAAAATCTAAAAATTCCGTTTCGAAATTTGAATTTTTAGATCTTTCTGTTGCGTTTTTCTACGCCTCACTCTCTCTCTGAGTCATAGATTGACAAATAAATTCCACTTGACGCTTTACTTTTTGTTTTGATTTTCCTTAGGTTTGTTGTTATTTCTTGTGATACGAAATGCATCTTCCAATTCCTCATCCCTTGTCAGTTGCCTTCTGATTCTTGAGTGTACGTTTCTGTACTAATAGCGCGTAGTTTTCTAAAAATTTTCCAATTTTTTTTACTCACTGGCAAACTTTCACATCTGATTAATACTTATAATTAAATCGAGTACACAACAACATTTTTTTCCTTCTAGTTCCTCAACAGAAAAAATGTAAATGGACTCATTCGGTCACTGGGCAACCAAATGTTCTTCTACTTTTTCTTCTTTTTGCATTTCACTTCATTTTTCATTTCGTCGCATTCTTTTTCCACGAACTCATCTTCCTGTTGCCCAGGAGACGTCGCAGGTTGATGATTTTGTGAGCCGTCTCTCGTTTCCTTTCTCTTCTTTTTCGCATCAACCTCATTATTTATTAGTATATGCAACAAAAAACATTATGCAATACGCTTAATCGGTTACTGTTGAGCAACGTTTGAAGTGGACCGATTGAGATGTTGCGTTAGCGGATTTAGAGGGGATCTAATTGATTGAGTGATTAAATAGAATAGTGTGAATATGGTGAGCTCCTGTGCTGGAGTAATATAAATTAGATATAGGAAATTATAATAGGAAAACCGTAAGGATTACTGTAGATGTAAATTCTTTCAATAAATAATGTTGTTTTTTTTTTGAGATTGAAATTTCTCCACTCATTTTTATTCCCAGTTTCCACTTTTGTGATCGTCACTGTCAGATGATTGTTGTTGTTCCGCTTTGTTTGGATGACTCATATCTCATACTCTCTTTTCTGCTTTTATCAACGATACGTTCTACTTTTCTTCACTCTCATCCTTGTTTTCTATCGCTTGTCTTCTTCTTCTTCATTCTTAACTTCTAATTCTCTTTGATCTAGTTGCACTTTGTTTGGTTTTTCGAAAGACTTCGAAGTCATCACTAAAACTGCCACTGTTTTCTGTGAGAGCAGCCGCGTTTCTGCTGCGTCTCTTCGTCTCTAACACTATTTTCATTTCTATTGCGACAAACGACCGTGGTCACAAAAATTTGCATTTGTGTCCGTGTCCGTTCACCAGTTCACTTGTCTTCTTCATCTGAATGTTTGATACTTTGTTTTGAAGTGTAACTAAAAACCAGCAGCTTCGGGTCGAACGAAACGATTGATGAAAAATATATGACCACAGGGTCCGAGTGCTTTCTCTCTCGTGCAGCCGGGGGGCACTTGTCACTGGCCATTTTACACACTCAAACTCGGAAACGGGACAAACTCTATTTTTTGCGTGGTGCTGCTCACTTAGATCTCGTTTTTGTTTCCATCATCTGTCACTCATTTAGTCGTCATTGTTTTGCTTAACCGTTGACACTGACTGCTCTCCTGATTCGCTGACCACCACATCACTTTTGTGATATCTCGTTTGCATATGAATACCAAAAAAGAGAGCATCCACGTTTCTTCTTCTCTCTTCCACACCTCTCCAAATCGGCTATGAATTTTTCGTACTTCTCCATTTTTAAACACTATTTTTGAAATTTTTACGCACCACCGCTTCTATTTGTTCAACAGTCGGTCCCGGGCGCCTTTTTTTGTCGGCGCTTGTGTTATTGTAGAGAATGTGTGGCGTGTGTCATCAATCGCCAACCTTGTAATTCAAAATTCCTTTTTTACGAAAAAAAAAAGTTAGTGAAATTGGTTTTAGGTCACCTAAAGCCAGCTCCCGCCTTACCGTTTCTGATCAAGTGACTTGTTGTAGTTTGTATGTTTGCGATTTAGTTTACTTTCATAAGAGATCTCCAACTGTTTTGTGTCAACTTTTTCGTGATGATCGATTGATAGAATTATTCTCTTACTTGGCATTCTATTGTACTTCTGACACGTATTTACATTTTAAAAAAATTTTTCAATCCATTTAACATTCATATCAGATTTTTGATATAACACTATCTCCAGAATATTTCATAGTTCCATTGGTTATCATTTTAAGAACAAAACATCCAAAAAGTACTACCAATTTAAATTGATAGGTCCTCTTAAAATGTTATTCATGCTCCTTCCTGAGCGCCTGACCGATTTAAATCACTCGAAAAAGTGTCGCTGCTTGGCCACTTCAAGTTGTGCGAGAGCACATCCAATGCGCAAAAGCACACACATTCAACAAATTTATGATGATGGTGGTGTTGGCAATCTGAGACTTCAAAACTCTTCCATCATCAGCATCAAAACATGAGTTTTGTTTTCTCGTGATGTTTTGTAGTACTCTATCCATCCGTGGTCCTCGATTCCTGATCGTCTTTCGGAAACGATAAAGAGTTGTTAAGCGGATTGCCTCATTTTTCACCCAATGAACAAATAGACTTGACTACGGAAATACAAATTACGACGATAAACAAAAGGATACAATTTTTGAAATTTGTTTTGAGAACTGAACAAATCTTCTTGTCTGCTTAGATGAGATAGCAAAGATCCTAGACAACCTCAATGTTTTTATAATACGATAAATCATTCAAACCGAACTGGATGCGAGTAGAAAGTTCTAAAAAAAAGCCTGTGCGCACCTCAATAGATGAAATGACCTTAAAATAAAACGGGCCGATGGTAGGCAAATGGCGAACAATAGAACGATCAAAGGGTACAAAATAGTTGGGATGCGGCAAAACTCCTGGAGGCTAATTGACGAGATGGAACGTTTGCGCGACGATGCATACCGATTCAATTATGAGATTTGTTCTGTTTTATGAAAGCGACTATATCCGGTGACGACTGTCAGATCTACAGGATGATGGAAAGGGCGTGTAGATGTAGAAGATACAAGGCCATGTAACCTTTTCGGAAAGTACGCGCAAGCGCATTTCTTTCCTCGGATCAGCGACTGTTTCTCCTGCTGCGTCTACTCGATACGTTCCTTTTTAGACCAACTCCTTCTTGATCCTCACTACTACCTGTTGTCCTGTATCCGAATTCCCACTTCTCTGCGAATCGTGAACTTGTTGCTATTTCCTGTTCTTCCTCCTCTACTGCCTGAAGGTGGTGGTGGTGCACAAGAAGGGCGGTAAACACTGAACATTGAGAGGAGCGCAGTGCGCGAGACTCCTGAGTGAATTTCGAAAGGAATCTGTGAGAGAAGGGATTGTGCTTGTGTGTCTGTGGATGCTTATTATTCGGTACATCAGTAGTCTTTCTTCTCAACCATTCGATGCACACGGACGATGATGTGCAAGCTATGCCGAAGCCAACATATCGTCATCGATACTTACAGGTATGCGTTTTCACCTACTAATCATGCGTCTTGTTCCATCAGTTTCAACTTTGTCCTAGACGTTAAAAAGAAACTTTTGTCTCAAAGAACATAAGTTGATTCTTACATCAATGTTCAATCTGCCAATTGTCCTAATTCACCTATCAGCTGCTTCGTTCCAATCTAATGATCGCATACTTCTTCACCATGACCTCTTTTTCTCTAAATGAGCTCTGTTATCATCTTGTGCACCTTGCTTTTCTTTGATATCCTCTGTTCTTCACGTGTTTTCTTCAAATCGAACCCTTCTTTCACACGTGTGTTTCCTCTGGTTTTCTTTTCTCAAGACTTCATGTCCTGGCTCTTTTTTCTCATTTGTCCGCCTCATTCATCCATCGATTCAATCTCATTTCTTTCTCCAATGACTAGTAGTTGATTCTTTTACCTCATTCAGTTTTTTTATTTTCAATATTTGGCTTATTTCAAAAATCTTATGAAAACGGCGGAAATGTATTTTTTTGTTTGAATTTCTGATGAGCCTGTCGTTGGCCGTGTTAGTTTTACGCTGTGTGACAGAAGCATCACTCATCCAATAAAAAAATACCGATAAATTTCACACCCGAATTCATAAAGGATGACTAGAATTTCTTTTCTCTTTCTTCATTTTTCCTTCAAATTTCAATCAGCAGTGTTGCAAAATCCAGTTCTTGTTGTGTCGACGTCCTTTCTTGATCTGATTTATCGGTCGCATGTAAGTTATCAGCTAATCAGTGACTAATCCGTCTTCTCCGAATTCCTATTCCGATTTTACAGTTTTGAATTGTATTTTTCTTGAATAGAGTATCGTGTATCTATAGTTTATCGGAAAAGAAAGTGAGCCATCGTTCAACTGCACCCCTCTTGACTTTCTTGAATAATACGGTACACAACACTGTGAGACACTGCGCTAAACCCAAGTAAACACATAGAAGGTTTCGGAAAAGATGCAGTAGTAAACCTATTTCTATATATATATATTTATTCCATTTCCTTTCACTCCGAAAAGTACTATAATCGGACAAAGTAGGTGGCTTCTAGTGGTCCTTCTCCTCAATCTTTCGAATTCCGTCCATTCCGGAAATGACATTAACGCTCTCACCCCCCCCCCCCCCAAAAGCTTCTTCTTTTATTCTCTTTATTTTTCTATTTGGGTCTTCCCCAAATCAACACTGTTGTTAGTTTTTCAAGCTCACTTTGAAAAAAGTACTCCGTTTTTTATTCCCCAAAATTTTTTTATTCGTTTAGAGCCTATAAATTTACTGAAAAATGATGCCCCTTGAAATTCAATTTTCCTCTTGAAAATAATATTCTTCTCTTCTTTTTCTCTCTTGATGTTCGTTTCTCCCACTCGTAAACGTCCGAATTGAGATTACTTTTACTCAAAGACTGAATATAAATTATTTCTCAGTTCGACTTCTGATTCCATAATGTCTCTTCTTTTTCTTTGAACTGGAGTAAAATGTATAATCGGGTCACAAGTACATTAATATCAAGTTACAAAAGAGTGCCAAGCGCCCCATTTCATTTGCGCATCCCATTTCACGTGCACCTAGGTTATCCAAAACAAACTGACTTTTCTTGGCATTAAAAAATGTCATATCAAACTGTTCAGATCACTATCCTCCGTCTTCCTTTCTTTATTTCATCCTGCTCCGTTCCATTTTATTCAAGAATAATAGTAGGCTTCCACTCTATTTCAACAAATGCCCCTCTCAATCTTTGGTCCACTCATTTCATTTCCAAACCCGTTTCTTTTTGCGGCGAGCAGTTACTTTTCTTCATCCCACCACACAAAAAACGCGAGACGCTGCTCCATAGCAGTTAGTGTCCACTGCGAGTTTCGTGGCTCCCATGGGAAGTGACGAGTACGGAGTGTTAGCGACGACAAAAAACGATGGACGTCGTCAACACGTTTGTCGTTGAGAATCGGTATTCGAAATGAGATTCTGAGATGGAGAAAAATAGAAGGCATTCCTCTGATCTAGACAAACACATGCAGTCTTAAGTTTATTTTCCTTGGATCTTCCCACTGAACTTCAACGAAATCTACGAACTTTAGACATTCTCGGAATAGTTGAAGCTCCAATTTACTTTTTTAAAAACTTATATCTGATACTACTGTCGCTTTCTATACATGTGTCTTCTAGTTGTTGAGTACGTTTTCAAACATTCGTCGTAGGTTTTTGAGATTAATGTGATTCGAAGTGTGCTTTCGACCTTTCTATTTCTTTGGTTATCCACATTCTCATCAAAACAATACAACTGACAACATAACATTTTTAGTTTATTGAGATTATCCATCTCCTCCAGATGACTGTCATCATATGCTCCAACTAAAATTATTGTGGATCTCTTTGTCTCTGTTAAAACAATCGGGAAGAGCATATTTTATTGTCACGCTCCACGGGAATGCAATATGGCCACCCGGTCTAGTGTTCCTCCGTATCTTCATCTGCCGCAATAGAGTAGTATCAAATAACTGACGGCGCCTTTGGTGGTTCACAATCGCCCTCTGTCGCTTGAATTTACGATCTAAATATGCTTTCATCCCTTTCATCATGAAACCATTCCTAGTGTTCCAGGTTGCACACTTTCGTATGGTTTTCCTCAAAACGCAATCACTCTAATTATTCTTGTTTATGCTAATTATGGTGCCTATTTTGGGTGGAAGTGGCTGATTGCGTGTGAAAATGCTTCACCTCCGTGATCCCTTGTTAGCTTCCATTTAGCCTTTAGTATTAAATATACTTCACGCAACAATCTTGAGAATGTCGTTCAGAGAGCTTTTCCCGTCTCACTTCAGAATGTTGACGTAGTTCCACCTGTTGCGTGATGACCTGTCGTCTCCTGTTAATCGCTCATGTCACCGAGCTGTTTTTCTGGACAGCCGGCAATTAAATGAGAATAAAGGTTTTTTGGGTGTGGTAGCGACGATTCCAAGTGATCATGGAGGTCATTCGTTCGCTAATTCAATCTGATTTATCAGTTCTCGCTGTTTTATTTATTTTCAATCACATCATCTTGTTTTTTCCTCATTCCCACCCTCAAAGGCATCTACGGCTTCTATTTATTTTGTTAATCATGTCCTGGCTTGCGCTAAATCTATGTTGCTACCACCTGCCAGCAGTCTTCCCCCTATTTCTTCTCGGCACTCATCTGCCCGTAAGCTCTTTCATAATTTGAATATAGTCTCCCGTGGGACCCACTCACACCTGTCGCCACAGTACACATAGACAAGAAACGGCACGCAAGAGCTCATCTCGTTAAGCCGCCCAAGCCAATCATCTCTACAGATTTGACCGTCATCGAACATTACTACAAGAATAACCTTGAAAAAACGGAGAGAAATAACTTTTGAATTATATGAGACATATATGTTTTGTTTCACCATGACGCATGTTTTGCATCAGTAACCATGTAGAAAGTCTTTATGGCCACCGCATTTTTTTGAATCTTCAAATTTGAAAACGTTGTTTTTGTGTCATCTCAAAACGTACAGTAGCAATAAACATTCGAACACTTTGGTCATTACGATAAACAGTATATAACGCAAACAAACATGATAATTCCTTACTCTATTTTCCCCCTGGTTCCTCTCATATTCTCTGTTGACCTCACATACTCAAAAGCATTGCATTTCTTTTCTGATTTCCTGTATTGCAATAGTTTTCTTCCTAATTATGAACACTGCATCCTAAATTGGATCATAGGTAACCTCTCCTCTTCAGTAATCGTGCCTCTCATGTCATTCCTAAGCCACGCCCCCTGCGGTTACTATGCTCTCCGCCTTGCAATATAATTGAAGCCACGCCCACAAGCTGCCAAAGCGTCTTGGGCACCTTTATGTCATTAGATAGTGCACCTCCATCATGTCTATGCGAATTCATGCTTTCAAGCTGAATATTCTCGAGCTTTTCATTGACGCATATTCTCTACAGAAAGGACATCATTCACGAAACGCTGTTGTCGATCATCAGGAGCTCACTGAGAAGTTGAATCGACTTACTAGTACAAGTTCACTAGGATCCAGTTTGCCTTCATTGAGGTTTGCTTTTAAGTTTTCAAGTTGAATTTGCTTTCAAGTTCATTTTTCAATTTTCAAAAAGAAACGCTTTCTTTTTCAAAAGTTCAACGCCATATTTCAGTTCACTACACTCCAATTCGTCGATCGGCACAATGCCGTCGGCGAAGATTGGGGATGGAAGTACGTCAAGTCTTCCGCCGGTGATGTCTTCTAATAAGCCGATCTCAACACAGACATCAGAGCCATCACTGGATATACCAGATTTGAATGAAACTCTTCACAGTATGTGCAGCTGAAGTGATTCATAGCTCTGATCAAAACATTTTTCAGATAAATCTGCGGACGAGTTTCAGAAAGATCTAGAAAAGTACGAATTCTTAAAAACTCGAAAAGCTGACCTGGAAGCAAGACTACGTCAAAAAATGCAAGAACTGAAGGCAGTCTGTATTGAAGAGGGAGATATAACGGGTGAAATGCCAGTTGAAATCAATGACGTCGTTCTGCCTGGAGATGATTTTCCGAGACTGAAGAGACGTGTTGGAACTGCATATTCAATACCCGATGAACTCATTAAAGCTGATAAGGTAAGCAATTTATTCACGAGTAAATCAAGCTGAAAGTGCTGCATGAAGAGGAGTGGCTCTTGCTATATCGTTAGCATTCGGATCCTCAACATAGGTTCCCGTGAAACGAACGACAATCAGAAAGTTGAGCATTATGAGAATGACACCAATAACATGAGTCATAGATGAATTGGAGCTAGCTCCAGGTCCATCTTCAATTAGGTCGTGAATCATGCATTGAAGGGCCACAATCGCATTGACACTACACAGAAGTAGAGAGACGAATGCTCCAAAAGAGATTCCTCCTGAAGTTTTGATCTGTTCCATTCAAGCGTTTTGGTTCAAAACATACCTGTCATTAGAAGCATACTCAAGGAAACAACACAAGCACTTCCAACGCTAATTCCAACTAGAGCCTTTCTGTTTCCATCGAAGTTATTTCCAATTACCTATGACGGGAATATATATTCTAGATATTGTACACCCTAGTTCTTACATGAGCAGTAAGTCCAACAATAACTGGCATGAAATAGTTCGGTGGTCCGTAATCCGAAAGCGAGTAGTGGATGTTATTAATAGTCGAAAACACACCACACAAAAATGCCCAGATGATCATAGTCACACGATATTCATAAACAGCAAGTTTCTGATT
>GL380156.1:85669-96084 GCA_000143925.2 Caenorhabditis brenneri | reverse complement strand
ATTGATCTAGATCCTTTCACAGCTCTGATCAGACTACGTAAAAATGTACAGTAGTACACATTTCAGCCAGTTTAAAGAGAAAGCACCGTGAGCAAAATCTGAAATATCCAATCAGTCCTTATGTACGAAGCAAGTTACCGAAGTAATCTTGATGTTGAATACTTTTGCATACGTTAACGGAAAGAACATTGCACAAAAACGGTTTCCAGCAATCATAACTCCACTGAATTGTACGAGAACGTATAGATTGTTGCAGGATATGATAACGATAGTCTCATAAATTTTAGAGAACGGAGATGAACCTCTGAACAGTTTTTATCCTATTAAAAACCTTATGATATTGTGGCTTACTTCAACAGAATTGGAATGAACGTTGCACCAAAACCCCAGAATAAAATGATCGCATTACCGATACTTCTGAATACACACATCAAATTGAACGAAGTTTGTTCAGCAGGTACCGCAAAGAAAACATAAGAAACCAATACGTTGCAGATGATACCGAAAATGCCGTTCTACAAATTTTAAATGTCAAAATTTCTAGAAAAATAGATATCATACCGTAACCATTATAGTAGATGCAATAAGATTAAACGGATCCGAGAAATCATAGCGAGTGGAATTGAGTTCCATTGAATCCAAGCCCTGAAGAAATGGTTTCGTTCCTTATATACTCTAGAAGATGCACTTTCATATGCTCAGATTTCTAATTAGGCTTTTGAATAATCAGCTAAAAATCAGTTAGAAAAGATTTTATGAAGATTAGTTGAATAAATGGAATTGAATACTCGTTTATTACTTCATTAACAGTACCTTGGGTATTTGAAGACCTTTGAGAGTTTCAAGTAGAATCTAGAAATAAAGAGTTTTCGAAATGAATATTTCAGAACGCAGAAATCAAAGCTCTTTCAGACAGCTCACAACTCTTGCTGAGTTCAGATGTTCGAATAAAAATGAAAGAAAATTGGTCACAAGGTGTCTGATACGAACATCTACATTTATGTTCGAAATTTTTGAAAATATAGGGTGAACTGAGAAAAAACTGAAAGATGAAAAGTATAGTTGTCGTCAACGAGAGCAACGATCACCTTTTCTATGAAAATACGAATACATTCCTATGTAGTTTGGAAAAAACTATAATTTCAGGCTGTAGAGAAAACACAATTTATAGTTGCATCCGAAGGTGATTTATTAGGTGATTTCTAATATTTGATTTTTATTTATTTTTTTTTAAGGTTTATGATTTATTTCGTACCCAGTTGAACACGGTACTCTCATTCCTATTTATGTTTTGGGATGGTAGCCTTCAGGAAACTACATCGATCCGACCAATTGCACACCAGATCATCATGGTTCAAATTCGTACTTCATTTTGTCTGTTCAAGTTTATACTTCTTTTTGTATACTTCTGACTGTGTTTGTTTTTTGTTTTTGTCTTCCTTTAGATGAACTAATTATTGTGATTTTCGACGATTAGTCAGCTAAGTTCAATGTTTTATTCGATGGAAATGATTCATTGTTTGGTAATTATTTCAATTTCTGTTCATATAAATGAGAGTCTACATCTTCTGGTTTGATCTTGTTTGAAGGTTTTGTTTGAATATTATTCATGCCGATTCGAACATGATGACTCTTTGTTCCACCACCATCAGTAACTTCCACTCGAGACTCTGAAATTGTTTCCATTCAATCAACATGTTCAGAAGTTTGGTTTATTCAAATTTGTCAAAGTTACTACAATACGGGTAATTACCGAAAAAGTTAACCAACAGAACCTAGAGGATAGACAGGAACTCTTCTTGGACCAACTGCAGATGTACTACTTTCGGGGGAGTCTTGTCGAGAACAAAGGAAGGAGAATCTGTCATTGAACATGAGCATGATGAGTCTGAAATGACATGGAGTGTGATTGAGTTCTTTATTCTTGCTGGATATTTGTGTGAAAAAGAAGTAAACTTACCCATCCAATGTATGAAGTGATTCCCAGACCAATGTTCCACTGATAGATGTCCCCATTCTATGATTACTCAAAGCACTCAATTTGTATGTGAATGATAAGTCAATAATATAAAGAGAGTCTTGAAGAACAGTTTGAAAAAACAATGTTGCATTCTTTCGAACTCTTTTTTGAGTTTCCCGATCGTGTGTACTCATTGACTGAAAATATAAAAGTAGATAATTAATGCTTCAAGTCTCTCATCCAACCCTGTAGAACTTTATAATTTGGACAAATGTGACCATATTCAGACAGGTGGTTCCAATAAAAGTGGTTAATACAATCAACATAATATTATCTTCAAACCAACAGACCGGATCAAGTGGATATTGCCAGGCGAGAGTTATTATATTGAAAAAATAGAAGCAGCCGCGAGCTGAATGAATTCAATTGCACTTATTGAATATTGAAAATAGGACTCTGACTTTTTGGTTATTTCTTTTTTTTCCTTCAGTCTTCAACTTCAATCTTCGGCCCACATTCAAATCATAAAATAAAATTTCAATTACATCTTACCTACATCCACAGCAGTCATGTAGATAACCACTGCTAATCTATAAACATAGAATGCAACAATCACAAATAAAGTTGGTCGAATCGCAAAAATCTTCGAGTATTGTCGTGGAAAAAACAGAGCACAAAACCTATTGAGAGCTACCAAAGTGATCTGGTATTCATTTCCAAGATACAGGGACATACTCAAATTCAAGTTCCACGATTCAAACGCAGAGGAGTATACGGAATAACCTCTGAAATGTGTTGAACTTGTTTTAGAGAAACTAGTTTCAAAAATGACATACAAAATGGTCGAGGGCAAGAAAACTCCTAAAAACGTGGTTAGCAATATATAAAAATTGATGAGAGCCCGAAAGAAACAAATCAAATTGAAAGATGTTTTCTCAGAGCTCACAAGGAAGACATGAATGATCGTGTAGTTGCAGAGGACACCAATCAGCCCAATCTGAAAGTATTAAATGTTTTTGATTGAGAAGGTATTGGATAGAAGGAAGTTTCAAGGATTGTATATTCTCGTAATCCAGTCAAGACATTTGGACACCCCGGCTCGTCATGCATTCTTACCACAAAGTTCAGAACTCCAGATATGAGATTTACAGTATCATGATAGTTGTAAAAGAGAGTAGTGTTGGATGAATTACTCATTGAAATACACCTACTGATTGTATTTCTTGTGTTTCCAGGTCTGAGTGCGTGCTGAAAACCTTGTTTGTTTGCGGATCGTTATTCAATTACAGGCCAAACCCCTGCTGTTGCTGTGAAACCTATCACAAGAAAACATTCATGTGACGTGAGGACTTTTTGCACGGAAGTTTTTCAACAAAATTTGTTCTGGATATGCACTATATGAGTCAGGCACGTGAATTGGGCTTGAACTATGTACGGAGAGACCACAAAACAGATTGTTCCAATGTTCTCAATGTGAAAAACTACTTCAAAGTCTCACATTTAGGTTCCATTTACCAACTAATTTCCGAAGATGTGTATGGAACTTACAATCCAAGAAGGCTAAGGATACCCTCTTCCAATTATTCAAAACAGTAAAAAATGGTTCTTGCTGACGTTGACAATTTTCTGACAGACTTTAATAAATTCTGACCAGTATCTCTCCAACCATGATTTTCAGTAGTTCTGACCAATTATTGCGGGCACATCCGACAAAAAACCATGATTTTTTATTAAACAGAATGATGTGTTTAACTTATTGACGCAAGAATTATCACACCCATGAAGCTCATGTTCGGCTGTCGTAAATCTCACTACCCATGTTTATTTGTGACATTCAACAAATTATTATCATATATTTTGATACAAAATATATTCCTTTTTACTCCAGAATGAACCAAAAATCATTGTTTTACAGAAGGAATTGTTGATGCTGAAATAGTTCCTCGACGAAGTTTTTGTGGTCCAGCTACGATTGGGATGACAGAAGAGTTCGCAAGCTTCTTCTTGAAAAAAGACAATCTTTCATTGAACATGACCATTATGAATCTGCAATTAAATTGGATTTATGCTGATTTCAATTCCAAATGTTTTGAACTTACCCGTCTATCGAATGTAGACATTCCCAAATAAAAGTTCCACTTATATACGTCCATACACGATGCTCACTCCACTGACTAAAATCAATCTTTCAAATTTTGAAGTATGGATTATGAAAACAGAGGAACTCACCTGAATTTAAATGTAAATGACATATCGATTAAGTAAAGTGAATCTTGGAGCATTGTTTGCAAGAAATGAATCGTATTCTTTCTCATTCTCTTCTTCGTTTCATTGTCTTGACCGGTGCTACGTTTCTGAAGCATATTAAGTTTTCAAAAACCAGATCCAAAATTTCAAACGAACTCCATAGAAATGCAGAATCTTAACAAAAGTGATAGTATTCAAGATAGACATGGCAATAAATGTATATAGAATAACAACGAGAGCATCATCTTCATAAAGACATTCAGAATAACTCCAGGCAAGTGCTTGTGTTGAATATATAGCAAGGCAGCCTAAAAATGTAAATTTGCTACTTGGGAACGGGGTTTGGAAGTTTTTGACGTTAATCATGTTATAAATTGGTATCTCTCTAAATAACCTAAGTTTTTTAGGATCTTGAGAGCTGACGCTCATTTTGAGAAAAATGTGAAAAAAGAAGCTGGCAAAAGTTTTTTTCTGAAATCTATCAATTCTTGTGAATTGTCTCACAACCGTCTCATGCAATAGTGAAGAAGCAGTACCTGGATCTCGATAAATATCATATATCTTCTTGCCAATTCGATACAAATAAATCACCACCAAAACGATAGTGGTATTCAAAACTGAGAAAACTTTAGAGTACTTCATGGGAAAAAATAGAGCACAGAATCTATTGAGGGCCACCAAAACTATTTGATACTCATTTCCCAAGTATAACGTGTTAGCAGAATTGATCAGATAAGATTCGATGACCGGTGGAAAAGGAGATTGACCTCTGGAAACATCAAATCAGTAAAATTTGAATTAAAAAAAATTGGCAAGTACTTACAGTAATGTTTTTGGGAAGAAAGTGATAACGAACACATTAGTCAAAATAATGCAATTAGAGATTCCTCTGAAGAAACAAATCAGATTGAATGCCGTTTTTTCTGAGTTCTCCTTTAGATAAATATAGACAATTGAAGCATTACAAACAATACCGAAAACTCCTAGCTGTAAGTCGGAATAAATTTATGAATATCGTGAAACTTCTGAAAACTCACAGTGATTATTATTAGTGCAACAGCCAAATTAAGCGAATTGGTGTAGTTGAATTCTTCTATCATAACTGACCTGAAAATAACTTTTTCGAAATACGTGAAAACTGAAAAGAGCTTCTCTGAATGGAGGTTTTCTCCGGGAGATATTTTGCGTTCTCATGCCATTTTCAACAGTTTTTTGTGACGTGGTATCGTGTGAAAAAAGTCATTAACTTCTTCGAATTTTCGAAAAAGGAACAAAATTTGAAATGATTTTGTGATACTCACCGGTCACAAGGAATGGATGCAAAACAAGGAAATAGAGGTGTGATAAATGAAGAAAATCACGTGGAAGTTACCCGTAGGATTAGATAATTAGTTGAAGAGGTGAAGAAATCAAACTCTTGGATTTGAAGAGTTTGATGTTTTATTTATACATTCATGAAGAAAAAAAAAGAAGAAAAAGAAATTGAGTAATCGTTGGTCATAGAAGAAAATAGCGGCATTTAGGCAGAGATCTTGTGGAATTACTGGTTGTAAGAATGGCGAGCATAAGTGAAATCTAAAGTAGAAGGACAGACTGCATCTTTTTGATGTTTTGGCAACATGTTATGGGTTTCTAGTTTGATAAGAGTTTAGTTTTCAAGAATGTTTTTTTTTAATCAGATAGATTTACAACTGCGCTCGCTCGGCCCGACAAGCCCAGTTAGTAGCCAGGACGTTTCGACACTTGAACTGTTGTGATTGTAAATAAAACCAACCGAGACACCAAATAAACTTTATTGAAAAACAACAAGTTCCAGTATCAATCATCCAATCGCAGATAATGTAGTTGTTGTTACTGCATTTAGTCTTCCTCCTGATTGAGTTATTGTAACTGAAGGTGTCGATTGGAACCTCTGTTTGATGAATGTCAATCGTTCGTTGAACATCATCATGATGAACTTGAAGTCAAGTTCTGATTCCCACCACATTTATATGTTCTTACCCATCAATAGAATGAATACATTCCCAGACTAATGTTCCGCTTATGAACTTCCAAAGTCGATGTTCACTCAATCCACTGAAACCTTGTTTTCAGTTATATTCAAGGTTCGACCTCACCTCAGTTGAAAAGTAAATGTCAGATCCACGAGATAGAGAGAATCTTGAATCATTGTTTGAAAGAACAAAACGATATTCCTCTTCATCCGTTTTCTAGCTTCCTTATCCATCAAACTTCCTTCGTTTCTAGTCTGTAAACTAGAAAATACGATTTTTCGATTCAAAAGATTATTTTTACCCAGTAGAAACTGATAATTTTCAGAAAAGTGATAACATTTATAATTGTCATTGTGATAAATGTATATAGAATGATATCCAAAATGTTATCATCCGAATGGCAATCTTTATTTTGATCATAATCCCAGGATAGTTTTTCTATTGAGAATGACGTGAAGCAGTTTTGTGAATGTTGATGAACTTGTTCGAAGTATACTTTCACAATTCGGAATAGATATATCAAAGATAAAATGACGAGAGTTGGTATGAAACCGCACAGTTTTGAATAATAGGTGGGAAGGAATAATGCACAAAAACGATTCAATGCGATCAAGATTATTTGATATTCGTTTCCAAGATATAATGTTAGACTGAGATGAATCAACCAAGCCTCTAGGGCTGGGGAGTAGATTGAGAAACCACTGGAAATGAATTGAATAAATGAATTACAGTAACTAAGGCCGAAAGCCTTCTCTTTAGCTTACATGCAAACCTTGACAAAGAAAACGAACAAAAACGTAACTGATAGTATAATAACATTGGATAATGCTCGAAAAACACAAATCAAGTTGAATGCCGTTCTTTCGGATTTTTCCTTATAAAATATAAAAGCAATCGATGAGTTTGTAACTACTCCAAAAACTCCTAGCTGAAATTTGATAAATTTCCTTAAAAAATTAATTCATATTGTTTTTATGCAGCTTACAGTGAAGATAAGCACTGCTGAAATTAGGCTCAAACCGTTGTTGAAAGCATTCATTTCATGAGAATCAGAAGATGGAGTAGAATTAAGATTAGAGCTCATATTTTGTTAGATCAAACAGTGTTAGATTAAAATAACTGCTTCGAACAAAATGAGGAATTCCAAAATTCTCCAAATTATAGGTCGTAAAGAATTCGTCAGTATTTTTGAGTTTAGAAGATTAAAGCACATGAAAAATATGATTTTGCTTTGATCATGTGGGGGTTTCTTGACAAAACAATCCATTATTTCTCTTTTCTGCAAATTCCATGAAACTGAAAATGTGAGAAACATTGAAGTGATGTTCGATTTCAAGCAATGTTTTATAGAAACAATTTGATAGACATCATTTGACAGGAACCGAATAACGAAATTGAAATGTTGTTAAAACTTCTGCTTCTGTTACAATATATATTTTATAATGGCAACAGACAAATAGAAGAATGAAAGAACTTGAATGAGATCATAGTTTTAGAATTTCGGAAATCACAAATCACCGAAGAAAAGCTCTTTTGCAAAAGAAGTGAATCCAATGTTTTCGAAGAAATCAGCAATCCAAACAGCTTCTTTCGATTCACATGCCATTTTTGACATGGTTGTACCCATTAAAATCAATCTTCCAAACCTGAAAATGATTGCTTGAAGCTTTTATCTCACTCATTGCTCACCTGTAAATTGCCTTTTCCAACCCATCCTTCTGTAGCATGTATGCATAAAGCTGTTTTGTAATGATCACTCGTTCCTCGTTTATTGCTGCTTTTGCATCAAGTGACACATCCGCATCTGACAAAAAATAGGAAAAAACAAATGATAGAAAGGTAATCAGAGTTACCTGGATTCAAGAACGTAATTGCTTTGAAAGCTGCAAATTCATTGAAATTTATGTCCATTTCTCTGAATGGTTTCAACACCAAATCCAAAACTTGATACTTTTTACGATTCAAACCAGCTGGCCTGCAACTCATTAGTTTTCATTTTGAAACCAAAACATTCCAAAAGTCAACAAGTAATTTCTTCAAAGATAATTCCAATCTCACCTGGTTGGCTCATGTGTCCTATCATAATAAGTTCCATCGGGGAAGACTACGGTATCGAGTCCATGATCTGGGGAATTGTACACTTGATTCAAAACCGGTATTACAATGGCTGCGTGTCGAACTAATTCTGCCTGAAAGAAGGAATTGATAGGAAAGTACCGCCCAGGTTACGGTAGATGTGAAGTTCATTTTTTGATCATTCAAATTCTGAAAATTGGAGTCAAACAGACACGGTGTAGCAGGAATACTACAGCTAGGCGTTTATGATTTGTTCGTGCATAATGTTCTCGGAACATCCAGAATTGTTTTGAATAGAAGAACGTATTGCAAACTTTCCTTAGAATAAATGTTTCGGTCTAACAAGCTTCGAAGTTCACATGTTGAACTATGCATGCCACGAAGCATACAGTGAATAAAGATATATAAAACTAATTTCAATCAATGAATCAGTCTTTTTTTTCATGAGAATTTCAGTTCCAAAATGGTTTTTCGTATTTAGTAAGTAAGGCACATCAGTTTTCATAGAGACTTTTCCTATTTTCTCACTTCATGACTTTGTTTGATTAATGTTATTACTGTTTTTTGGAAGTTACTAAAAGTAAAAATGCTCACCTTGTCATGATACGATAACTTCTTGAAGACATTAAATGATTTTGCATATTCAGTCAATACGAACCAATCTCTCTCGTGCCAATAGTGGTAGTCATCTTGAGTGATAAATCTCAGATTATCATAATTGTGTCGAGGACTCTGAAATTATCATCAGATCCTGAATAAAGGATATATTAAAAACCAACTATAGCTGCATGCTGACTCATGAATATCGGATCTTTCAGGAGTGGTTTTGAGCAGAGAGCTTGTTTGAGGCTCCTTTTAGGGAGATATGAAGATAAACGAAGTTCGTTTGCTCTAAAAACAGTTTCTAATATATAAAAGCACAAGAGAAGATCTTTTTAGAAAGCTGTAATAAGATGCACGGTTTAGTGTTTCTTATTCATGATTCCAAAAATTAAAAATTATCAAAAAATTAACCCACGATTTCTCACGGACGGCGAGCAAGTGCAGAGTGTTTTCATAAGATCGATTGGAAATGAATTGTCTCTCTGGAGACTCAGTTCCAGAGTCATCACTACTGTTTTCTCTTATTGATTGACGTTCTGATTTCTTCGTTCTTTTTGTATAACCAATGGGATCTCGTGATGATTGAAGAGCAGTTTTATCCATTCCGACTTTCAAACACTTTTCGAATCGACAGAATCGACAAGCACATCGAATACTTCTGTCGACTGGACAGTTTTCTTCAAACTGACAAACGAATTTTGTGTTTTTCATAACTGTTCGACGGAAGAATATTTTACTGCAAAAAGGTTTTAATTTTTGAAAATCTCTCTTGGTTTTTACCATCCATTACAAGATGGAACTCCATAATGATATCCACTTGAAAAGTCTTGACACACGAGGCATAATTCTCTGTTTTCCATGGAAAAAGGAATAGATCCTGAAAGTTTGAATTTGAAAAAGAAACCAACACTTAACTAAATGAAAATGGAGGAAACGAGGAAGAGGCTAGAAAGATATAAAAGGGAGTTTGACACTGAAATTGAAGAAAGAAAGACAGTGTTGACTTAAATGAACCGACCGATCAAAGTCGACTTTCCCTTCGAATAAATTTATCAGATTCAAACGAAAAGTACATAGTATCAACAGATACACAACTTCTGACAACGTGTACCGAATAAGTCTGCTTGAAATAACACATGGTTGTATTAATAAAAAGAAGAGAGGGAGTCATCAGTGTCCACAAAGTGAACTGTGATCATGTTCTCCTGCCTCTTCTCTCCTCTCGCAGAAATGCTGCCTACACGTGTTTCTTATCGGTCATCGAACCAAACACCGATACGAGATTTAGATGGAGTGCATTATGAGTCCGTTCCTTTTTTCCAAGGTCATATCGAAAAATGTTTGGCATGTCCATCCATAAAGAGTCTAAACATAGCATTTTACTAGAGATAAGTTTGGATTTTTGAGATCAGAACAAATGATATACAATCATTTTAGATTCTGCAGCTTTCTGTTCTAGCTGTTTTTTCTCGCATGCTAACCAATATGGTTTCTTCTCCCCATGATATTATATTATTTGAATATTTTCTTGACTT